>CANNZV010001984.1:0-79101 GCA_947561585.1 Caprella mutica
CTTCTGTGTATATATTTAAATTTTACCTTTTATTAAAAATTGACGGTACTAATAGAATAAATTTCATTAACCCTGTGTTTAATGGTGAAAAGTGTCTTTTAAAATCCAAACGTTACCTACTGAAGTATAAATCACTCACAGAGGACATTGATGGTGGTTGTATTGTAGACCCTTATTGTAGGAAGGTGTTCATTGACAGCTGAGCAAGTGATTTCACACTGGTCATCTTCCGCCTCAACATCGAAAGTGGCGTGGAATACAGAGGAAGACTCTAAGTCAACTGAAGACACAACAACGACATCTTCTCTCTGGCAGGGGGAGAGGTATAGAATCTTATTCACAAAATATCTTCTTTATCTTATATATGAAAAAAAAAAGAATACTATGTCAATGATATACAAATGTAAGTAAGTAGTTTATAGTGGAAGCTTTTTAATGAACTATATATAGATATCAATAATATTTGATATATGGGTGAAATTCATCTAAACCATATATACGTATTTTTAAGTGTACTACGATCACTTAGGCTATTTATTAGGCCAAAATATTTAAATACAACTCAATATCCAACTATCGCCTAGTAGACCATTATTATTTCTAAGAGCTCCAATTTAATCATCAATAGTTTACCATATATATTCTCTCGAATATTGGATACCACTTGGTTGAATTTAGAATTTAAGGAATTTATATTTTCATTGTACCATTTTCATAACTTGGGCATTCTCGTATAAAATAAAATTTAACACTAGCTTTCTGATATGATTTTTAATCTTCAGATTAAATATCTTTATAACCTATTCCATTACAGTATTTAATTAAAGTTTTATAACACTATTAAGTGCCCAAAATCTGGTCACATTTTCTAACAGAACGATATATTAAATAGGAAGCTACTCTAGTTGAAAATGAAAAAAGGAGAGGAAACAACTGACGCGTTTAGATAGATAATTTACTGCATTGCAGGAACAAATCTCAGCTGCAACAATACAGAGGAAATACAATCCCTTAAATCTCCATGATAAATGAGAAAGTAACCAATCTCTCCCTAAAAAAACTCTAAAGTTCGAAGAAGAGGCAATCAGTTTATTGTTATCTGCTGTATCGTTAGATTGGGGCAGAGAAAACTGGCTCTGATTCGAATGAGATCTTATCGAACACAGTCTCGTTTGCTGGGAGAGAGGAAATTGTTCTCTGAAATATTTCGGGCAACATTGAACATTCCTTTTTACAATAGAAATTCCTCTCTTACATTATATACTTCATAATCATATAATCATATGTCTGTATACATCCAAGAGATATTTATTTACTAATGTAGGACCAGCAATGTCATGTATGTTCTATTTGAGAATTGAATGAGTTAATGGGTTTAGAATTCAAATTAAACTAGCGGTATTCGTGGATATTCCATGGTATTATCAGATTGAACATTTTAACACGTATGTAGTATATTCTTTTACTCAAATTGAATTCTCCATAAATTTGTATGTAATGGCTGAAACGATATGTTGGTTCAATAAAAAGGGAAACTAAAAATAACAGAATTCAGATATTTCTTATCATCATTCGGGCAGATACTATTTTTTCCTGTAGATCCATTATTTCAGAAAAAAAATTATGGCAGTTAACTTATTTTAGACAATATTTGGTTTGATTTTTAACCTAAAAAATGCAGACAAAAGCATAAAACATCTCCTACCTATATCAGTCATTTTTTGCGTAAATATGATACCGTTATTATAACATGATTACGTATTTGGAGAATAATTTATAATTATATTGATTAATCATATTTGACAGACTTTCTTTTACTCTCAAAATCCATAAATCTATTTCTTTTTAATTAGTAGTATTAATGTGACCCGGATGCGACAAATTATAAGTTTATCCTTATAATATTATTTTTTTATTGAAAGTGAGATACACGGACGTGCAGACGGACGCGTTTCTTTATTATTATAGTAGTTGATTTATTATAATGTTTCTTTACTGCTAGACTCTCAAATATTTAATTTTTAATCAATTATAAAAAAATTCTGCAAAAAGCTCTGCAATATGAATAGTTCATGCAAATTTTTGACTAATTTCATTATCAATTTAATTAAAAGTTGGTAAATCATTGTAATCATTTTTTTAATATTTTCATCTCATTTTAACTTACATCAAATACGATATTTCCCTTCAACCATTTGACGGTCACAATTGGCCGGGCACCGATAACTGTACACGAGAGGGTCAATTTGGATCCCGCTTCAACGGACCTGGGGACTGACAGGTAGACACTACTCGGAGAAACTGAAAATAGAGAGAAGAATAGATAAGAAATGGGAGTTGTTCTAGACTTACATTATCATTAGTGAGAAAAAGCTTTATACAGTAAAAACTACTGAGTTATGAAGTATTGCGTTATGAAGCACTCGAGTAATGAAGAACCTGAGTTATGAAATGCACCTGAGTTATGAAATGTTTCTATGTTTAATTTATTGAAAACGATATACCTCATGAATTCCATGCGACATGACCGAAAAAACTCTATCATTAGGAAATTATACATAAAAGGGCTTCATGAATTATTGATCATTTTTTGTACTTTTCATCCATAAAAATCGTTATCCTCATCCTTATTTCGTGCTGTAGTTATCCTTCAAAGACTATATTTGTCTCCAAGATATCAATCATAGAAAACTATCAGTGTCCATGAGCTATGAAGTGGCTCTGAGTTATGAAGAATAAAACAATAAAGAATATTGTTTTAGTAAATATAGTTCTTAGTTTTTTATTGTTTATAGATTTTTAATTAGGTTTCACTAGTGGTAACTTTCTCGGAACTTTAGCTGCGTTTAATTTGTATTTTTACTTGAAATGCATATTTTTTAGTTTTACTTTGTATATATTTTGTAAGTTAAATAAATAAATAAAATAAAAAAAACTTCCTAACTCAGGAGTTTCACAGTACCATTTACGACATTAAAGGCTGCCTTAAATATTGCTGTGAACAGTCAATATATGACATATTGATACTTAAGTTTATTTTATAGTAGCTGTAATATCATCATGAAGTGATATCGCCATCGCATAACTTTAAATTGAAAAATTTATTTTCATTATAAGAAATAAATATGACAGTAGTAATAAAAAAAAAATTACCTGCACAAATCATACAAATGATTTATTTCAAATACTAATACAATAATTAAAATAACCGCAGACATCCAGCACAGACTGTACGCTATTAGTTAGTTATAAATTATAAATTCACATGACATATAATATTGAAACACTATTTCCCGTTGTAGAGTTAGCTTTAGATTTTGTTAAATTCCTCAATCTTGATGGATAAAAGTCATTAAGCCTTTGAGGCAATTTTCCGAGACAATATGCAGCAACGTACGGTCCGAAACTATTTCCAAAGTATCCGCATGGAGGAAAATATTAGCGGGAAATTGATGCTCAGAATCCTTCTTTGATATTATATATAATACAGTGCTGAAAAAGAGAATTCGATATCAGGAGATTATACCGTTGAATATCTCAATATGTTGCCTGTGAAACGCGGCATGAGGTACTGAATAATCTATACTTAAAACATCCTAGACAATGGAGGATATGCAACGCCTTCTAACATTAGTGATTTTCATTGGTTAATATATAAAGCTGAATATAGCCCAGTCAAATGCGTTGGCTATAATTTAGAGTGATAGCAAGTAATCACTATACAGAGTGTTCCGCAAAAATGTACCCCATTTTTGTATCAATTATATCTCCAGTTAAAATTGAGATATTACATAGTTAAAATTTTCGTTATTAAAATAAGAATATTCTAATATACATTAGGTACTATTTGCAATGAATTCATTTGAAGCTATCATGCAAACCTTCATGAAATTAATTAATTAAATGTATATTGTTAAGAGTATAAATTTATAGAGACGTGATAAGCACCTGCAATTACTATTATTGTCTGTGGAAAATAATGATGATCATTTAAAGTATATAAAAGGTTTCATGCGATTTAAAATTACAAAAAACAAGTAAATCAATTAGTATGACGCAACTGCTGCTATTAAAACTTGATATGAAAAAGCGGAAGTTTGTTGATTAGTAGCGAATAGTTTTATATCGCTGGGAAGGTTTTACCGCTGCAACGGGGAAATTAATTGAGTCGTAGATTTTAAATGAAGGAGATGTGTCGAGATTTAATTACCAATTATCTAATAATTAAAACTAAACTGGAATATCCATGCAAGAATGAAAGTTTACTGTTATAGCACTATCTGTGAATTAGAGCCATAATAGATCGCTTTTGACTGGAAATGAAGAGTTGAAACTACTAATCATGGTAGAAACGACTGTAAAAACATTAATCTCTACATGTGAGATTATCTGTAGCAGAATATTATATTATTGATCTTATATTAAAACTAAGCATCGTGAGACGTTTAAAAAACTAAGTCATATCATTCAAATACTTCATAGTAATCTTCCACAGGTAACTTAATAACAAAATTTTGTAGAAAATTGATATAAATACGAAAAAAAGAAACAATTAATTACTCGATACAGTATAACTAGTTTATAACTACTTCAGTTGAAGTTGAAAGAAACTATAGCTTTTAGACGTTAAAAATGGCTTTGAGAATGAAAACGTAAAGTGTTATATATAATACATTTATCTTAATAATGTACAATTGTTTAATTGTAAAATAACATGTTTATTATTTTAGGAATTATTACCTTCGCAATATTGTGGAAGCTTTTGTTTTGATCGCATTTTATTGTTTTTTATTTATATAGTTGCAATCTTGTAATCATGAATTGATGGTAAAGTTGTTATTCGCACAACAAAAAAATATTTCGGAAGTGATTGGATGAAAGGTCAAAATCAAGGTCATTTATAAAGTACCCAACCATGTTTACCTGAAATTTGGTGGGGCGATTTAAAAGTATCCATCAACCATTTGATTAGATTTTGAAAGCGATTTTATAGATCCAAGAAGTAGGTGAAATCAAATCGGAATGGTCTTTGCTGGTATTTTTTGACGTATTTTATTGTTTGGTTGTGTCTTGGATAGATATTGGTTTGGATATCTTTTGATTTTAGTTTATTGTAAAATAAATTAAAACTGTAAAAATTAAAAAGTATTTGTTTTATTTAGGTACTATTTAATATACAGAACATTTAAACATCTGTACACAGTTGTCTTGAATGTACAATTAATAACAATTAAACCTCAACTATTCACAAAAACAGGACATATTAGAATGGCAGGGTTACTCTGGAACAATTTACCATAGTTTTCTATAATGTGATGTAAAAGAAAATGAATATATTTAAGGATAAACTATGTCAGAATAACGACTATTTTTTTAGAGCTATATCCACTACTTTTGTAAAATCAAATAATTATTCTAGGGATTATTTTCGAATGATCATTAGATATAAATTTATTCATTCTTTGAAAATAATTCAAATCAACTCATGTAAATAAGACAGAAGGTAAAATTGTTATTGATAATTGAAGCAATCTCGACGTTAAATTAGGTAATGGTAATATTTAATACAGCAGAGTATGCTGAATCTACAAGAACATACATTATTTCATCTTCATCTCCCATAAATAATCATGTATTTTTGTTTTTTGAATTAATATGATATCATATATGCAATATTTTTTCTTTCATATAAGATAGAAAAATTGAATAAATGTATAAAAACTACAAGAAAAAATAGGAAATATATAGTTGCGGACCTAGAGCATAGTTTCCTTTAATTAATAAATATCAACTTACGTATCATATCCACTTTCAGAGACACTGAAAGTTCTTCCAACTCTGGAGCAGTCGTTGCTCTGCACATCAGCTCAGAATCTAGCCAGTCCCTGGTTAGTTTGGGCACCACTAAATCGTTACAGACCATCCCCAGGCCCTTCACTTCCCACCCTCTGTCTATGAGGGACCCACTGCGCCACCATGTCACGTTAGGACGCGGGGAACCTGATGATGGAACTTGGTAGTAATATTCTTAGGTCTTAGAGCGGGAAATATAAGTTAAGGCCTAGAAGATTCTTCTTTAACCCTACAACAATTTTATTGTTGATTTACCTTTATTTTAATAAAAAATATAATATGTTAAGTAACAATAAAGAAACAAGAAATTGAGTTATTTTTATACTAAACACTTGGATCTACCAAAAATTCACTATGCGGTATTTATGTATAGATTTATATATATTACAATATCCTTCATATATTTTTTTTAGATCCTATGAAGTTTTCTTACTCACCTCCTCTAGCTGTACAACTGAGGTGCATTTTCTCTCCCTCGAAGAAAGGACCCGCCACAACACCGTATAAATGATGTGAAGATTCGCTCATACTATCAGCAATGATACGATCTTCAGTTCTCCAACCCTCTACTTCTAGCTCATCTGGTGGCACTGTACAAATGGGTGATTCTAAATAAGAGTTTTGATTTAAATATTTAACTATCTATAAACTTTTACAACCTATGAACTTCACTCACACATAATAGTAAGGTTGTACAATGAGGTTGAAGTTGGTGAACGATAGAAATCGACTCTGCATTCATACATGCCATCATCGGATGCCTGCAGGTTTGTTTTTGTAAGAGTTGCAGAGTCTCTCCCAAGATAAACTTTTTGATTATCATCTATGTCATACCTAGTGAGGAAATACTATTTCATTGAAAAATTGGCTTCACAGGCATTAACACAATGATAAATATATTGATTAGTTATTTCTGAGCAAAAAATATACAAGAAGAACTGTTATATCCAAGTAAAAGCACTCTTTTCGCAGCTAATGAACGTAACAAATATATCAACATCTCAATTGAATATCGATTTATTTTCTTTTATGCTTTTAATTTCAGCTTTTCAATAAATTCAATCTATCACATTGTTACTAATGTTTAAAAATTACAAAATTTCATTTTTCGCTAACTCATCTCACCTTGCAGGTGGAAGCTTCCTTGAATCTCCTCTATCGTCATGACTGGAAAGAATGAGAAATATGAGTACATATTGCAAAGAAAATATATCTTTGGTTACGTAGGATTATGAAAAAACCTCACTAAACCTTTCAGCAGGCATATAGTATAGAGGATCTACCTAAAAAAAAAAAAAAAAAAAAAAAAAAAAAAATCCAAAAGTTAGACTTTTTTCTTACACATAATCATGGTTAATCAAACTTCATTTCAATTAAATTGGAGACTATACACATTTTACTCTCAAATGTTGGATATCTCTTGCACTCTTATTTCTATTCAACTTACAATTCTACATGTATATACCAAGCACTAAGATTCCAAAATTTACATCACAGAAATAGTAACTCAGATATGTTCCGTTTTCATTACATAAAATAAGCGCAAAGTAATATTAAAATTGTGAATTCATGATTCCGAAAAGCAAGCATTTAGCACATCCGCACTTCAAAGTGAAATATATTTTTAAAACTATGTCGCTTCGTTGAAATAAATAAAATGTTGTGATTCTGAAATGTGCACCAGCAAAAACAATTTCTACGTATTGTAGACATTAATTTATAAAGCATAAGTTTTGAGAGTTATCAATGAAAATATATTAGTTAGAAAAATGCATCTAAAATTGTTTTTGTAATGTAAATCGAAATAGAGTAGACAGAGAGTTCAATATCATGTATTTTGTCATTGAATATTAGACATATAAAGGACAGCCCTAAAAGCCGGTGAACTTAAAGGGCCGTGAATACATGAATTTTGTGTCCAATTTGTAATTACCTTTTTCACGAATAAATTGTTTCATTGAATAGAGATAAATGAATGCACTCTATTTAGTTATTTCACTATAGACTATAAATACTTTCCTATTTGGATACTTCACTATCTTGCAATCTTTCAATCTTGGAATTATCTAAAAAATAATATGCTTTACAATCTCGTTCTCTAATGACCTGAACAGAGGCGTATTAATGCCAGCCTTGTACCACAACACTAGCTTGGGCCTGTCTCCTTCATTGCGGGGCTGAAGGTAACAAGGAAGATCAACTTTTCCATCTCGAGGACCTGTCATGAACACAACTGAAACGGTAGAGAAAGAAGCGTGAAATATTATGTTCAGTTGCACGAATCTTAGAATGATGAATGGATCTTTTTCTTATGTAGTGAAATAGAAATTTATTTCATTCAAATTTGCTGAAATTACCAAATATAATATTTCAATTATAATAATTGAGAGAATTCATAATTTTTTGCGTGAATATTTCTAAAAATATATTAATGGAATTATGTTTTTCATTCTATTTTTCCGAAAAATACCAGACAATATCTGAAAATTACCAACAGTTTTATGAAACATTCTACTTAAAAAGAAAATATTAATATTCTATACATCAAAATATATTTAAAAAATATGTGCTATGATTATCCTATTCATCACTATTTTACTCCAATCTTTACATGTTTCATTCAATATGTATAAGAGGGAACAAAATAAAGACTGCGCTAAAGCCTAAGGACATTTATGACGCTGCCACCGGAGACTTAGAAGAAGCCTACTTTATCTCTTACATATACGCCCATACCGTAGTATTTTCTATGGTAGGAAAGCATGAGTAAATGTACAACACGCACTAACTATACTTAATAATAAACATCTCATAACAGATGAAATTATGTTTGACGATTAATTTGAATGGTATTAATATTATTAGGTTAAGTTACGAATTATCGGATGATTCCATATTTTTGATCGTATAAGAAAGAAAAATAAAAATGTATAATTATTTAATTTGTATTTTATTTGGTTTCTATATGAAACTTGTAGTTATCATGTAGCAATTTAAGTAAAATTCAAATAAAATATTATAAATATACATTTTTTCCTATATAATCGAATACATGGAGCCATTCGATAACTTGGATTAACCCTATTCAACTTCATTTATTGTCAGAGAATAAAGTCACAGCCCGATGCTAATTTCACCAATTACAGTTTTTAATTTTCTATTATTTTCAAATCAAACATAACTGTCGTCGTTTGCTTAGATATAACTTCAAACATTACAATTATTAGTAAAGTTTCTTTTTGGAAATATCAAATTAGTAAAAAACTAAAACATCATTGCAGACACATGTTCATCCGGGACGTCACCGGTCCGGTCCGTCTCCTCTCACTGATTCGGTGTCAGTGAAAAATATTTCGTTACTTTAATTTCAACGGATACATTCACACAGTACCGGCTCGTCACAGTGATAAAAAATCACTGACCGGAAACGTACCGGACGGATCCCTGACGTGAATGAAGCAGCCTTAAATCACTCACCTCTCTCTCCTTGTTCGAACTGCATACATGAAAATTGAGGCACAAACTGGGTCAGAAACAGAAGAGTTAGAGCCACTGAGTAGCCCATAGGGGAGCGAGTGTCAAACTCTTCAAATCAATTGTACTTTCTTATCAATTATTTCTCTATCATTTTGATGAAATTTTTTACATCATATCCCCATTTGGGAAGTTTGCTGAAAGTTAATAAAAATTACTGAATTATTATATATTTTCAAAGCCATTTCACATTTTTATTTTTTCCTTCAATGGTGATTTTTTTCTCTTTGAACTGAAAGTTAAATATGCTATTCATAACTTCATCATCAATAGTAATATAGGTAATTACGATATTTGTTCTAATAATTTCAATGCAGTAATTTCATTATATTAGCAGCATTATTTATTTTGATATTCTTTATCAGAATTACATTCATTAATATTTCAGATCTTCAAATATAGGTGTTCATTTATTTATTACACTGTAAAATAATTCCTGATTAAATAACATAATTAGTGTTACGTATATAGTCGTACAGGGTGACCCACAAAAAAGTATACACAAGTTTGAATAATTTACATACGTACACGTACAATCTTAAGCAATGACGGTGATAGAATGGATACATGAAAAAAAAATCTAATTTTTAAATTCACTTCAATTAATTTTTAACTACTTATAAATACGATATTTATAAGTAAAAAGCCCCTTTGTAAAAGGACTTAAACCTTCTTAAAATGTGAGATTTGATATATTAAAAAGATACATTATACGTATAGTATATAGACTAAAATTTCTGAAAAAGAATGTATATACACATATAGTTAGTGATAAATGTTATAAAAAAGTCTTCATATTGTAAATCATCAATAGACTTTCTATAACCAGAGTAGCTTCTCTGCATTCATGAGCTTTGTCACCGACGGTATATAGGTGACCTTATTCACAGAGCTACTTATCTTCCAGTCTCTTATACTTAATTTCCTTTGGACGTCAGCGATATGGCCTTTGGTTCCGAAGGAGACGTTTAACCCCTAATAAAATATTATAGCAATAATCTTATATATCTGCCCCATTAATAGTTTATATTTGAATATTTAAGTAGATTCTTCACTTCGCAAATATTATTGAATCTTTCGGTATAAATGTTACACTTTACAAAATAAATTTGAGCATAAAATGAATATTTGAGATCGAACGACTTCTAATATTAACCAAACATTGAATTGGAATCTTCCAATGAACTTCCAAAGTAAATATTGAAACAAAATTAATCCGATTAAATGTTCTATAATCCTTTAAAGTATATACATCATTCAAGACTTTCATTTAAGTGACTCGGAGTTTGAAAAACTTTACATGGAATTATTGAGTAGATGAACTAGGTATTAATTTTCTATTTTTTCGTAATGATTTCCTGATTTACTATTCTTTTTGACATGTGTTCCGTATAGCTTAATTAAAGTACTTAAATGATGCTTCATATCATCATAGCGCGGAAATAATAAAAATTGCACAAGATAATCAGAGGGGCCTTAAAGAATGACTATATGTGGAATTGGTGGATATTGGAAGACAAAATAGATAATTATATACCATCTGCAAATTAGAAATCGTGTATATGATAATTAATTACAATGATAATGATCAATACTTAGCATAGACCCATTTACAGATCTAACTTCTAACTGGTAACTATCACGCTTTATTCAAGAAATTTTAACGGGACAGATCAACTTGTCGGAAAATACAATTTCCTCTCTAATGATAACAAATTAATGGCATTCCGTGCGCTATATGTTAAAATTATCAATGTTAAATAGTTATAAGCAGTAATTTATCAGACTTGTAGCATGAATAGATGAAAATAGTTCGGTATTGTGGAAACAGATTTATAGGAATAGTTAATATCATAAAAAAGATTAATGAGTTATTAAAACGAAAAAGAGAACATCAAATAATTATACTATTTTATACGACCCACCATAAATGAGAATGAATAACAGCTCTAACTCATGATATGTATTGTAACTTTTTTATCCAATATTACCCGTTGATCTATACGGATCGAAGCACAGTCATAAAGATTTATAAATTAAATAGTGAAAAACAGATTAAATTATTAGGTAAACTTATAGATCCTAGTAAGAATAATGTAATTTTTAACTTTATAATAATACTGTGATTATCTTTAACAAAATAAACTGTTCTAACTATCGCTTCTAATCTTTTACATATTTTTCGTTTAAATATTTGTTTTTGTTTTCAAAATGAAACGAGATGGATGTTTGAGGATACATAGAAGAATTTAAAAAACTTCATCAGGAAAGAGGCTAATTCTGGAGAAGTTCAGGAGAGGAAACTTAGTTCATTAAGTACATGAGAGTTGGATTTGAAACTTTTATTCCAGTGACTCTAGAAATCATAGATGAAAAATAGGCAAAAAATCAGTCAATTAATACATGCATTCCTAACTCAGTTATTAATGACATACGAAGTATCTATATCTTCATCTTTAATAAAATCCAATAAAGAATGAAATTAAAACAGTTATTGGTAAAATTTGTTACAAGTATAAAATCACTGCGTGCTTCTATGTACTATCTAACAACATTTCACAATTTACATAGTTTGTAATTTTTAAACCAGACATATCTATAAAATAGTGAGTAAAAACTGATACGAATTTAATTCCTACATTGGCAGGGATAATGATTTCCTCCATTGCTATGACAACCATTGCTATACTTGCCAGAAAAATAATTCGAAAGGTTTCCATGGCTCCACTGTAACTTTTTACAGCAGAAGTAAATTTTAACTTTTTTAAAAACTTTCCAGATTTCTTAAACTGTATGTATCATTGAACCTATATGTATAGTAGTGTAATTGATATTCTCTAAACTTCTATCTATAGGATACAGTCTAAATAGGATATAAGACAGTACATAGGTTTCCGAATGAAACCTCTGTTTTATCTTACCTGAAAAATAGTAAGATTTTATAACATTCTTTCGATTGACTTGAATTTTTTACAACCTGTAATACTTTTTGATTTGAGGACATTAGAATATATTTCTATTTCTGACCAGAAGCTCTACCTTAACTCACGTACGGGGCTTCTACGGAATTGTTTATTTCAAAATGATACATTACTAAGATTTTAATTTATTTTCATTCCGTTAGCTATTCATATTGTGATTAAAGATAGAAATAATTTATATTTATAGTAGTGTAATACTTTGGTTGAAAATTTTTTTTCTACCAAAGTTTTATTTGTTTGTTTTCAAGTTCTTACGTACCTCAATCAAGACATATTTATACTCGATTAAAAAATAGTTAAATATGTATCCGATTGTGGAATTTATTGACTGTGGGCAAGCTGTTGGAAGTAACATTATTTTAAACATTTCACAATACTGAAGAACAGTGGTATTTAATGTCCAATGTGCTCTATTTCAGATATCGTAACAGATATATGATAAATACAAAATGATAATATCGTAATCTAATATTTTTATTTGAGATTTTTTTGGTTAAATTATATGAGCGAAATCTTATAATTCAATAACATAAAAATCAATTTAACATTCGCCACTTTCCCAATGAGATAATTGATTACAATTAAACTGCTGATAAAATTTCACTCCCTATACAATACTTTAATGATTATAAATCATCGGTGGAATAATCAAAGAATATGCGAGAAATAACATTGCAGTATTGTCTATTATAACATCTATCCACTAAATTAAATTAAAAAAAAAAAAAATATATTACCATTAAAAACAAGAAGGATGAAAAATTGTCAATATTGTTATTTCAAAGTACAAGAATATTGAATATTAACTACATGAACAGTTTTTACATTCTCCTTTCACTGTAGCTTAATTATATTAAAATAATTCTTATTCAGTAAATGATATCCAGCAGGCGTTCTGCCGACTGAATAACGAGTTTATTGAATTAAAAGAATAAAAAGAAGTATAACAGCTGCTGTAAAAATGAGTGTAAAATTAGAGAAGCTCATAATAATTCATGTCTAATTAGAATTAAAATCCCCCTACAAGATATTTCTTACAAGATGATTATAATTTCCCATTATTTTGGTAAAGGAAAAAATACTAACATCAACTATATATGTTCTCCCTACTCGTAAATGGTAATGCAGTCTTTATAATGAACCAATAAAATCTTAAACATTATTGATGTGTTTAAATCCGATAAAATCTGATATTTTAATTTGGGTTGCTTCTCCCTGTGGGCGTCCTTTGAAGCTCTCCCAAAGGATGTGGATCATCGAAAACGAATGAAATGTTACTCGAATGGAACACCAAATTAAATTTAATACTAATAATTATTTTGATTTAAAAAAACAATGGTTTAGTTTCTCTAAAGGAGATTTAATGGCATTTGATATGTACTATCAGAGAAAAGAGTCACTGTGATGATGTACTATCAGAGAAAAGGTTCACTGTGATGATGTACTATCAGAGAAAAGGTTCACTGTGATGATGTACTATCAGAGAAAAGGTTCACTGTGATGATGTACTATCAGAGAAAAGGTTCACTGTGATGATGTACTATCAGAGAAAAGGTTCACTGTGATGATGTACTATCAGAGAAAAGGTTCACTGTGATGATGTACTATCAGAGAAAAGAGTTACTGTGATGATGTACTATCAGAGAAAATGTTCACTTTGTTGATGTACTATCAGAGAAAAGAGTCACTGTGATGATGTACTATCAGAGAAAAGAGTCACTGTGATAATGTACTATCAGAGAAAAGAGTCACTGTGATGATGTACTATCAGAGAAAAGGTTCACTGTGATGATGTACTATCAGAGAAAAGGTTCACTGTGATGATGTACTATCAGAGAAAAGAGTCACTGTGATGATGTACTATCAGAGAAAATGTTCACTGTGTTGATGTACTATCAGAGAAAAGAGTCACTGTGATGATGTACTATCAGAGAAAAGAGTCACTGTGATAATGTACTATCAGAGAAAAGAGTCACTGTGATGATGTTCTATCAGAGAAAAGAGTCACTGTGATGATGTACTATCAGAGAAAAGAGTCACTGTGATGATGTACTATCAGAGAAAAGAGTCACTGTGGTGATGTACTATCAGAGAAAAGAGTCACTGTGATGATGTACTATCAGAGAAAAGAGTCACTGTGGTGATGTACTATCAGAGAAAAGAGTCACTGTGATGATGTACTATCAGAGAAAAGAGTCACTGTGATGATGTACTATCAGAGAAAAGAGTCACTGTGGTGATGTACTATCAGAGAAAAGAGTCACTGTGATGATGTACTATCGTAGAAAAGAGTTTATGTGATCATGTACTATAGAGGAAAACTTAATTTATTTTCTGTAATATATTCGAAATATGGTTCATCATAATTTGTTATTAATAAAGTTACAGTTGAGCAAACATATTTTATCGCATTTTATTATTCAATTGAAAAACATATTTATTCATGAATACTCATATTAAAATGAATGAGCTTACAAACTTGATGAAGGATAATACCTAGTGTACTGAATAAGTGTTACTGGCACCGATATAAACAACTTGTTATTTTATTTACGAATATGATAATATCTTTAAATTGCAAGCTAATACCCAGAAAAAAAATACAATATTATTCCAAGTACAATAGTTGAAAACAATTAAAAATTTGATGGAAATCTATCAATTAAACATCAATTCAGAAAAATAGAAAAATTCCATAAAAATCGTCATATAAATGGTGTTCCGCAAATAAATTATTACTAAATTATACTACTATTCTAAAAAGTGGTGTTTGTTGAGAGATTAACTAAAGTGAAATTAGCATCAGCATATATGCTCCTATCGTAAGCTTTCAGTTTTGAAACATTGATTGACGGTGAAGTAATTCAATAACACTCTGCTGAGAGAACAAAGCTACCCCTGTTTCTGTTCCATTACCCACCTTCTCTTTCAATTTACGTACATGCTACAGTTTGCGTTGAATATTTTTAGTATTCTCTTTGAAAGAATTCATGCAAATTAATCCTATTTCATCTCGTTGTAAATATATTAATCTGTTATGTAACGAGGAAGATTATATGTTACGTAGTAAAATAAGTATAATTGTTTGGATATATCATAAGCTATATATAACTGGCCACTTTTTAAAAGTAAGAATTGTTTTTTCTTTGAAATTCAGAAAGCTGTATAACTCAATGCTGTAATTTATTTTTCAAAAACGACAAACTAATTTTACGTAATATGTTATTTAATCCTGTAATTATGGAGAAAAAGCTAAGTGAAATATCTACCACTAAGATCTATCACTCCTAAATATTACATACAGTAGTTATTCTATTTTCCGTCCAATTGTTATCAATATGAATATTTTAAGATTAAATTACCATATCAACGATCAAGATCATCCAGATTAACGATCAATTGCTTCAAATCAATTATCAATATAATCCATATAAACAATCAAGTGAATCCAGATCAACGGTCAAGTGCATTCATGTCAACGATTAAGTGCATCCAAATCAACTATCAAGTGCTTTCAGATCAACGATCAAGTACTTTCAAATCAATGATCAATATAATCCATATAAACAATCAAGTGCATCCAGATCAACGATCAAGTGAATCCAGATCAACGATCAAGTGCATTCATGTCAACGATTAAGTGCGTTCACATTAACATTGAAGAGCACTTCTCTAGTGACAGAGATTATTAAACTGCTGGCCGCTCCAGGGAAGTCTGACTACTTGACGCCCCACTCACAACCTCCATCACCAGCTATCAGCGCTAAACTGAAACCCAAATCTTCGAACTGTTCTGTAGTAGTACAACACTTGGAAGATGAAACTTACGTATATTGAATTCAGTTAGGTAATGATACTTCTTATCTTATCAACTTTGAATAAAATTAATGTTTTTATGTAATCAGTAGAGAGTTTAATAATAGGGATCTAACATGATTATTATAAACCATTTTTATGATTATTCCTTAATGAACAAAATTCGATCGGAACTGTAATTTTTTTTATTATCCCTATTTAATTTTTTTATTAAGATTTAATTAAATATGTTTAAAAATTTGATTCAGTGAGGAGTAACATCTGTCTTCAATGTGAACTAGAAGTGAAACTTAACATCTCTATTAGTACCTACTCTGTTTCATTTTCGATAAATAACGCCGTCATTTTTGACGGCGTTGGTAGACTAGTTTTCAATTACCTTCATGCAACACAGCCTAAGGAATCTCACGTGAGCCTGCCAAGATTTACTCATCTAAAATCTTAAATTGTTGACTCTGGTGAGCAATAGATGTTCCAAATATAGGTTGGGAAAACAAGGATTTACTAGGTCGAAAACAGGTGGGGATAACATGGTACATCCATGCGATGTAGATCATACCTTTGGAAATGGATATTGAGGAATTATCTCACTGCTTCTTGAATGAGATATGACTTTTATCTGTTATACGACTTAAATTATGATCTAGCTTTATATTATGCATACTGTACGTACTCATATGATGGTGCATTATATTTTCAATACAGTTTTTTTTAAATTGGTTTGATCTAGGAACAGGGTCAATAAATTTAAGATTTATATCATAAATATAAAGAATTTAATAATTAATATTGTTTTAATTGTGTGAATATATAAATTTATGAGAATATTTTCCTATGACTTATCACATTTTTTCTTTTTAATCCAAAAATAATAAGTTAAAACTGTCAATATCAAGTATATACCTGCTAATCAGTGTTTTTATTGTTGTTATATTATTAAATAGAAATAAATATTACGAGTAGTATCATTTAAGATTATTAGTTGATAAAAATTAATCAATTAATATATGTACTCTAGGGTAACTTCCTATCGGTCAGTTCAAAATTTTCGGAAGCGTAAGAAAAAACGATATAATAATAGTTATTGAATTATTATTATTATATCGTTTTTTCTTACGTGTCGGAAAATGGGGAACTGACCGATAATTAAGAACTTACCCGTTTATGAAAGTTTTTTTTAAATATATATGCAATTGCTGGCTCGAAGTGGCAGGAATATATAATGTGGAAATCATATATATGACGAAATGGTTAATTTTCATTTAACTTTTTCAATATAATTATATTATTTCGACAGTATGGTGACTTACAAACGGTAAATTTATAATGATACTTATATATACCCTACGATTATACAGTAAATTATTGTACCATACAATTATTTATACCACAATTTATTCCATGATATAGATTATTAGATGCTACAATTTCTAATATTCCGACTAAGTGGTTTAATCAATTGTACTCAATATTATCAATTTCATACTACATTGCCTAATTAGAGTCTTTGTATGTTTCTAGCAGTATATTTAGTTTGATAAGAAGCTCTTTAAACACTCACTGTAATTACTCTTATCAGGAAGAAACCATTGCCAGAAAAAGAATATCAGTTGACCCATTCGACTGACCTCAGAGGGTCCGATTATAGTTGACAGGTTTTAGTTATTTGCCCAATTATTTCAAACCTATATTGAATATTGGGAATAACTTGAGCACATGATAACTATAGTTTGACACTCGATATTCCTTTTTTTTATATGTATACTTATACAAAACTAACTAAAATGTATAGTTTTAATCTATATATAAATATCTTTCAATTTAATATTTAAAAATTGAATATGAATTTAAAATGATGTATTTGTCAAATATTCACATATTTCTAAAGAAAAATATTTATGATACGAAATATTAAATATTAAAAACATTAAATATATCATCTAAACAATTAAAAATAATCTAAATAGTACTCTATATGCTCCATAATTATGAACAAAAAAATAAGATTTTTCTGAAATTAGGTGAGTAAAAACTAAAACATAATAATAGTGAAATCACTTTTAAAACGATTAATTAATTGAAAACAATTTCGATAATTAACGAAATAACACTTATTTAAAAATTCATGTTTCCTATATATTATTATGTATTTAAACAGACCAATATTGTATGTTAAAAGTGACCTATATATTGATGTATAAAATAAGTAATTTAAGCATCGAATACGTTATGTAATGTATGTCTCACAGTTATAAATAATGTATTATTTCACTTTATGAATTCAATATTTGACCTTTTGACCTAAAGCGTATTATTAAATACTAACATTTTAGTGTTTCATTGAAATAAGAACTATCGAACAAAACAATATCACATTACAATGTTGTTGATACGAATTCAAAGAATAAACTACTTTTAGAACTCATTCCACGTACATCGTCAGATTTCTGTATAATTAAATATAGGGAAAATCTAATCGATGTTTATCTTTAAAAAATCCTCTGCTATAGGAACATAAATGTTAAATTGATCATTGTGTTTATTAATTTGAATTCTAAGGTATAAGAATGCTCCGCATTTTTTAATCGTAAAATAAATAATTGTAAAATGAGTTTTAATTTACTTTTATTTTAATTGATATCCAAGATAGCTTAAGTAGAAAGGATAACAATTAAAATAACAGTTTAATAGCGATAATATAATGAATTTTTCCTGTACGAATTCGTAGTAAATGTTACAAAAAGGAATGAATAATATCCAGTTTTCCTTCAATACGCTATCAAAATAGTTTTAGAAATGAACCCTATATTTACCCCATAGTAAACAGAATAGTATAGTACCCCAGTTACATGTATTATTCAAATTTATTCTGGGTAGGCTGTGACGTCATGTATGTAAGCAAGAGGTCACGTCATAGTAAACAGAATTGCTGTGGGTCACGTGGAATAGAGAATTAAGATGGCGGCCAACGCGACCGATCTGACTAAATCTAATTATCTTGAATAAATCGTCTTCTTCAAGACTAAAAATATGTTACTATTTTGGGTGTAAAAAGACCAGTAGCAATTTCATCAACAGTCATTTTTTAATTTTCGTCCGTATGACTATAAAGATTGGATAATAGCACGCGGTAATGTGGAATTAAAAAAGAAATCACCGAAAACGTTATTTAACAAAAGTTGGGTGTGTTGCAGCCATCTTTTGTGTTTGTACTGTACGTACGAACGTACGCACCATTGTTGACATGTGACGTCACAGCCTACTGGGATAGGCGTAATATCCTCCCTATAGCTCTGGGATACTATATCTTCTCTGTACTGTGTTTACCCTTTAAATTTTAATTTGCACGTAAAAAACAAATATTTATATAGTATCCTTGTAATGATAGGCAAAGTGAACACATTAAAACAATTTAAAAAAGGCTACAATAATGGTTATAAAGAATGTAAGGAAAATAACTCTTAATAGGGGGTCCGAAACGCTTTTCTTGGATACAAAGGGTTGAACCCTATTGCCATTATCGCTTTCTGGGATACGAAGGGTTAAACCCTATTGCCATTATCGCATTCTGGGATACAAAGGGTTAAACCCTATTGCCATTATCGCTTTCTGGGATACGAAGGGTTAACCCTATTGCCATTATCGCTTTCTGGGATACAAAAGGTTAAACCCTATTGCCATTATCGCTTTCTGGGATACGAAGGGTTAACCCTATTGCCATTATCGCTTTCTGGGATACAAAGGGTTAAACCCTATTGCCATTATCGCTTTCTGGGATACAAAGGGTTAAACCCTATTGCCATTATCGCTTTCTGGGATACGAAGGGTTAAACCCTATTGCCATTATCGCATTCTGGGATACAAAGGGTTAAACCCTATTGCCATTATCGCTTTCTGGGATACGAAGGGTTAACCCTATTGCCATTATCGCTTTCTGGGATACAAAAGGTTAAACCCTATTGCCATTATCGCTTTCTGGGATACGAAGGGTTAACCCTATTGCCATTATCGCTTTCTGGGATACAAAGGGTTAAACCCTATTGCCATTATCGCTTTCTGGGATACAAAGGGTTAAACCCTATTGCCATTATCGCTTTCTGGGATACAAAGAGTTAAACCCTATTGCCATTATCGCTTTCTGGGATACAAAGAGTTAAACCCTATTGCAATTATCGCTGCCTATGACTGTCTGGTGACGTGATTTAGTTCAAAGCAATCTGCAGGAGCTAATTAAGATTTAGGTAATTAGAGCTCTATTTGATAAACTGTATTGCAACCTTAGACGTAATTGAAAACGAAGACGATGTCGTCTCCTCATATTTGATCGATATTATTTAAACAATTGATAGATTGGTGATTGTTTATAATCTAACCAATGTTTTTCAATTCTAAGTGCTTATTCCTTTTGATTCAGTATCGAATCTATTATATTTACATGTCGAGATGATATTCTTCCATGCGTCATAAATCCATTCATAATTTGTTTTAGTTTTGAAACTGAGGGGATAAATAATTAAAACACACTTTCAATTTGCTTTTCTAAATACCTATTTTAACAGGTATTAAAATAATATTATAACCCTATCAAAGAGACTACATATTCGGAGTTCTATGCTATCGCTAGTGTATCAGAAAATGCCCGAGAGCGTGGCGTTTCAGGAGGTACTGTCCCGAAAGTAATGATTCTAAGAATGACCTTCCGACATTTAATCGAATTGTTTAGCAAATCGCGAAACCGCATCTCCTATAATCACTGAAGAACTCAATGAACACCTACAAATCGAATCATAGTTCCAACGATATCCCTCCCGTGAGAGCTACACAAATCTAGATTTGACAGAAGAGTTGCAAGATGTGTTTTGTTCAACTTCTATATATAATTAGACACCATGTGTAATTCGTGTAGCCGTGAACAAATAGTTTTCATTTCATGTTGACCTATCAACACATTTTATTTCTTTGAGGTTCACTGACTCGAAATATTTAGATAAAATCATTTAATTCACCCTAATCTATAGATTATTATTTCAATACACGCAATGCGGTACAAATATAAACAATCAAAGACTATATCAGAATAAAATACATTTCCTCATTCTCGATATTATTTGAACAAACATTGAAAATGTATAACGACACTTGAATTCATTTCCCTTATAAATGTAATAAGTTATTCCAAGGGGTTATGGAGAATAGAAACAAATAAGCGGAAGTCGTATGTTAGTTTATTGAATGCTTAATATCTAATTCGGTCTGATTCACATTATAGGTAATATGACATCAGGGTCTCTTAACATTCATCGATGAAAACTATAGGAAAGCAAAATACGAACGAGATTTTTTTTTTTTTTGGATGATGGGTTAAAAAAAACATGGACTATATGGGTTTTAATTGAAATCTTGAAATGAAAGTTAGGTCGGCAACTACAGAAAAAGAAAAGAAAAACTGCAAATCTCTATAGAAACTGAAAATTTCCTATGTACTTCTTTATTTTCGAAAAAAAAATACATTGTCCTGATTCGAAACTTAAAAACATATTTTCAATAAATTCAGTATCCTTGAAAAGGTTCAACTATTGTTTTCAATTAGTAATATATTAAAGAGATAATTTATAGCTCAAATCATTACAGTAATTCTTTCAGCTTTCAATTTTTTTCTATAGTGGTAAATAAAACTCAATTTATGATACCAAAAGCATCTTTTTCAACAATGGCGTGGGCCTGAAGTTTAGAGAATTAATTATGGAAAACTGAGCTATATAACGAGTCTAGGACTTAATCATATTTGCGGGCAAACAACGGAATATGTATGCTTGGTTAAATTAAGCTGGTGGGAAGAAGAAACATAATTATTCCGAAATTTTGACAGTTACTTATAAGACATGCTATTGAAGAATATCACTTAAACATTTTAATAATAACTTTACTATGAAAAGTATCAAATATTCTTTCGCACGTTTCCATTCTTCAAAAGTTATTATTAAATTTTGTTCGACTAATTACTTATGATTTCTACATAAGAAATAACAAATTAAGAATTTTAAACAATTGTTTTTGTTTTTTCTGACGAGAAATAATTTTTTTTTTTATTATTATATCATTCCTTTCTTTCATCGAACTATTTTTATTCATTCAGTGAGTATAACATTATCAAAAATTGTAATTGGAAAAATTTAGTAGGGAAAAGGTGTCCCTAATATTAAATTTCTATTAACCTTTATTTTAAAACTTTAACTTCAAGTTATTATAATAAAATGTTCAAACTTGTTTCAAAAACAATTTCTAGATATTTTTCCAATTACCATTTCTGTTTTTTAATTCCTTCATCAAACAATTAAGCTCAGTAAACTTCAGAAGAGGCACTTTCCCCTTAGAGTATACGTTGAATTTAAACTGAGAAATATACGACACTTATCAACGTAAGGTACAAACTATGTCAAAGCTCTTGAAATGATGTCCTGAGTAGCTTTTTAATTACCCTCTCAAAGCTAATAAACAAGCCCTCTTGATAAAGCTGCTTATGGTGCATTCTAGAACCTGAGACTAATAAGGAGAGTGATATTGCGTGGAATGAAGAGGAAATGGGAATGGAAATTACTTTACGGTTCTTGAAAATTGAGAGCCAAAGAAGATAAAAAAACCCCAGTGTTTGTGAGTTAAGAATTTATCATTCGAAAAATCCTAGAATTGGAGTTCGAAAACAATAATTAATTATTGATCCTTACAAAATATGATTGATTTGATTACTAATTTTTTTCAAAACGATAGATGTTTCCTTTTACCTATTTGATCTTCAATTATTGGCCTCCAATATAATTTATCTTGTTACTGTCAACGTTTTTTTATACCAAAAATGATTTACTGATTTACAAAAACTGTAAGAGTTGGTGGTTCTTGCCGTCAAAAAAAAAAGCATTTCATGAGAGCCAATTTATTGAAATTTTGTTCCAAAAAATTATCTAACTCAAATAATTCTGGTTCAATAAATTAGCGTGGAGACTCTTGTTTTGCTGATGAGCTCTTTTTATGATGTATCTAAAACCTTCAATACTTGTGCTGACAGGTCTTCTGACAGATCGGACAGGTATAATTTACAATATTGTCCGTCTATTTTTGAAGCCCTTCTATATTGTTTTTACCCATAATAACCTAACACGTTATCCGGTAGGCTATAACACATCACTTTATGCAAAAAATGGTTGCCTCGATCATCTTCTCTTGATACATGCAAATTCATATTCAATCACAATCATTTAGTAATATTATTTCACGCTTCAATACGTCCTTTACAAGAAACTGAAATCTAAACAATGCAAGCATGTAATTCGTTATAACGATGCCACGAAGTATTACCGAAATTTACTTCCAAATATGGGGCAACACTTCATTTAATGAACAATGCATTTGATATGCATTAATAGAGAATACAGAACAATAAACTGTAACATTCAGCCCACCATCAACTTCACACCTGGACGAACAATTTCATTTCAAACTCAAAATGATGTTTCGAATATGAAAGCAATCTGCTATGTTGAATCAACCTTTTGGAGACTTAAAATAATACAGAACGGTAGACACGTGCGAGCTCCAATTTGTTTGATTAGAAGAAAAATAATGAATACAATGAAAAATAATATCATTGAATGGTAATAAATTTAAGAAACTACAATTATCATCAGGAGATAGAAATTTCTGTAATTATTTCAGTAACAATAAAATATTTTTTTTTAACATTTACAAAATAAATTATTAGTGATTTATCAATTGATTGAATATAATTTTAAAGTTATTAATTTGCAACCAGATGATTTATGTCTTTACTGATATGTTCACAATAAGAAATGTAACATCTTACTAATTACCTCTTACATCCTACTTTTTTCATAACACTGCCATCAATTGAGCCTATCTGCAAAAGAAAGAAATAAAGTTCAAGAACTTGATAAGGTAATTAGGCTTTTTATTTCGAATGTAATTTCACGAACAACAATTCTTCGTTACAGCAATTTTAGAAGCATGAATTCTAAAGCCAAATCTGAGCCCAGAGATTTCGAAACAAATTGAACGATGCAGAAAAAGTCCTGTACTATTTTTCAATTTGACTATTTTTTATCCCTCTGAATATGACAGATAGATTTAGGGACAGTGGTTTCAACCTCATGATTGGTGATTAGTTGTTCTCTGGGTGAAGTCTCATCCATTAATTTCCTGAGAGAAAATTATGGTTCGGGCCATAGAAGATTGAAAGAAAATTTTACATCTTCTTGAATTAACCTTTCATAACTTTCAATTTAAGTTGAATGATTGACTATTTTATATGTTAATCTAATATAAATTTTGTAAATATTTATCGAAAACATTCTAATTATGAAATACTTAGGAAATTAACATCGTTACCTTTCACAACACTACCGATCTCTAATTCCAAATCACAGAAAATAACGGAAGGGAATATTTTTCCACGGCTTTCCTTTCCTGAACGATATGCAAAAAGTTGGATAATTAATTAAGGAAATTGGAGCATCTTAATGACGTATATATCATTACCGACCAACATTATAAAATGCGAGGAGCTGGGGCTGGAATTAACGGCGATTGTGGAAGAGAGAAAAGAAGATATTATCCCTAAAGTCTTTGGGTTTCAGTGGCTCGTAATTGATTTTTCAAAATTATGATTAGAAAATATTATATTAAAATTATCGTCCAACTATGCACTAGAATAGGATTAGCAGTTAGAAAAATAGTAATCAGCACATATTTCATCGTAGTCGATGGTGGTGAATATGTATTGAGTGTATTTAATTATATAATATTGTTATTTAAAATATTACTGTCTTGATTTTTATTTTGAAATATCTAATGAAGCGATTATAATCGATCGAAATATTACGATAGGCGATAATTTTTTTTCAATGAATGGGTTGCCTAGGCAGGAAATTTATGTTTGGGGATATAGATGATTAAGAGGAAAATTTATGGCCTCACCATCTCCCGATCTAACTGGTACTGATTAAAATGATAGAGAGAAAAAAAAGTGAATTGGATGTCTATATAAAAGATCAGCCAATCAAAATATGATAGTGCAATTACTTTGATTCGTTCTAAGATATCAACCAGTTTTTTTGACATTCTAACTCTTGATTTTAATTGGTGTTCTGAATAACTATCATGTACATCCTTTAAATATTAAATCATATGTCTTTTTAATATTTTTGGAAATATGGAAACGGTCGTTAAAATGGATTTATTTTGGTACTTACCCTTAGCTTCGTAAAATAAAATAAAAACATGATAATGAATAAGTTGACTCGCAAATTAAACTAGTATTAGTTGATATATATTTTGTTACTCGTTTGCTATCTTTATCAAAATCACAAGGAAGTTAATAACAAATAATACTTGGAAGTTGAAATTTATTACAATGCAACTTTTCATTTGATGTCAAAATGAACACCATTTTAGGGTTGTTTGGCATAGCGGTTAGGCGACCGTCATTTTGACGCAGCGTCTTTTTCTCGCTTCCAGAATATTCTCTATCTAAACTCATTTGCCATGCACTCAAAAATTTCAAGTATGCTCGCATACCATATAGAGTTACATGCTATTTTGGGTCATGCGTCAATTGCCGCACGTCAAAAGACGCTCATGTACGTAGGCACCAAAAGCTTTGACTTTTCCCTTGAATTCACTTCGATATTCCACAATGTCTCTTTTCAGTATAGATATTCTATTTTCCGAAATAGAAGGCTATTTTTCCCAACAAAAAAGGATAAAGTCAGGAATATTTTTTGTATTTCCTTTCAAGTTATATATAGTATAGTTTTCTTTTAATTTGAATTGAAATGAAAGATACATTTATTCGAGTGGATATTATTTAATTGCAGTGTTTCATGTTTTGTAAACTTCTCACAACGTGAATTATTTTTATTATACATATATAGTTCAATATAATTGTCAAATTAAAATTAATCTATATACGTTTAATAATTTTCCAAAAATAGAAGTATTCAAAAGTTACTTCTCAGTAATTTTGATGAAACCATATGGTAAAAATGCGATTATGTAATATTTGTTATCTCTGGCACCGCTAATATTTCTAACTGAATATTCTTTTTAATTTATTTATGGAAACTAATTATTGAATTGATATCAGAATAATTTCCAGCTGCTCGTCAATAGTAACTTAAGCTTAGTTTGACGGACAGACAGATGATGGTTTTGTTATAGATTCAGTATTAGAACTTATTCTAATGACATGTTTTGATTAATTCTCGAATTTCAAACAACAAACCATTGTCTCTAATTCCATCTATTCAATTCTGTATCATATAACCTACAACACTCAATTATAAATGAGCCAATCTGTTCCATAATTAGTATTTGAAAGCAGAGAAACCTGCTGAAATGCTACATAATCTGACCAGCCAAACAATGAATTGACATTGGGGCCCAGTATACTGAGACAGGGAAATAGAGTCCTATAATATTAATTGTGCATTGGGCTTTCTCAATAACTTCGGTATAAAACCAAATAATACTTTGTTATGAATTGTGAACGTTATGAATTCAAATAGTGATATGAAATGTTTTCGCTATCTATTAATTTACATTTCAATAATTCCCCCAAGTACTTGAGAATCCAATAAGCTAATAGAAATGTAACTTACTAGACTGACTGTCATTTATCAGCAGATCTGGTGGCACCTGACGAGTAATTTGTTCCCATCAGTTCAAGTATTTAGATTCACTTTCTAGTTATTAGTTTGGGAGAATAATGATCGCTTTCACTGTTTTGACTTTAATGAAAAAGAAAGAATCTCTTTACTAATTTCATGAATACATAACATATAAATTATACACCATCGTTTCTGAATTTTAGTTGAGAGTCTGAAATAAGAAGCACACCCTTGTGATATTGTTTCCATAACAATTTGAAATGGTTGAAAAAAAGTTACTTATACATATGTATTATGTAGTCGATAATTAGAACATAAACTTCATGATTCTATTTGAAACGTTATTTAATTATTTTATACGAAAATATTTGTTGAATTTCCCATAAATTTTGATTCAAATTATGTTAAGTGTATTATCAAGATTATACTAATCATTATCAATGTTTCACTCTATACTAATATAATTAATATACTATTAAAGCAATGCTAGCCTGCTTTTCGACTGCATTGTTTCATTCTCCTGAAATTCTGAAGTTCATCACCGGTGCATTCTCCAGTAATTGGAAAATGATGCAAAAATAAGAAAAATTATTAATGAGTTTGGACGGGATTTGCAAATGGGATGTCAGGAAGACAATGTAGGTATTACACCTACTCACGCCTACACCTTAGCTTGTGAAGTGTAGGTGAAGGTATTACATCAACCTACGCCTACACCACAGCTTGTGAAGTGTAGGTGTAGGTATTACACCTACGCACGCCTACACCTCAGCTTTTGAAGTGTAGGTGAAGGTATTACATCAACCTACGCCTACACCTTAGCTTGTGAAGTGTAGGTGTAGTTATTATACCAACCTACGCCTACACCTTAGCTTTTGAAGTGTAGGTGTAGGTATTACATCAACCTACGCCTACACCTTAGCTTGTGAAGTGTGTGAAGGTATTATACCAACCTACGCCTATACCTTAGCTTGTGAAGTGTAGGTGTAGGTATTACATCAACCTACGCCTACACCTTAGCTTGTGAAGTGTAGGTGTAGGTATTACACCAACCTACGCCTACACCTTAGCTTGTGAAGTGTAGGTGTAGGTATTACATCAACCTACGCCTACACCTTAGCTTGTGAAGTGTAGGTGTAGGTATTACATCAACCTACGCCTACACCTTAGCTTGTGAAGTGTAGGTGTAGGTATTTTAGCATATTTTGAACTGGATTATAACTTTAGCATATTTTGAACTGGATTATAAAAAAAGGATATAACTTAACTTAAGTGCATATTTGATACACCATTATTTCATTAAATATTGGGTAGTAATTTAGTTTAAATTTTTATAATAACAATTGTTTTTATCAGGTATAAATGTATCAGTATGAACGCATTTACTATAAAATATAGATGTATAATATATATATTTAAACTTAGTCAAAATAACAGAATGATTGATATAAACCTTATATGATTCTTGGTTTAAGATTCATCACTGTTCTGTCTAACTGGCTGTACTGTGTACAACAATATTTGAATCAATTATATTTACCTGGGTAGGTGATCCTGTTCCTGCAAGTTGATATTGCGAGGAAAAGTTTATAATATAGATTAGTTCAATTTTAACTACTAGCTGGACCCGTGGAAAATCCACAGAATTGGGAACTATAAAATACATGGAGATCTTTAAATGGAGATTTTCACACATGCGTTAGAAAAAACGCAGCATTTTTTCTAACGCGAGTGTGAAGGGCTCCGTTAAAATTTTTTGCTAAATTTTTTGCCATGAGCAGTATTTCTAACGCGGCGTTGAGAAACGCAAGTGTGAAGGAGGCCTAAGGAAGAAACAAACAGAATTATGATATGATTTCATTGCCTGTGCTCATGCTTTTAGTTATTTAAAGAAAAGGCTATAATTTATGATAATTGTGAGCTATATTCTTGTGAAACAGTTTCGATTTTAAACTGTCTTTATTTACATTAATATTGCGTGATACCTTAAGGTATCACGTATACCAATTGATATATAAGTTAAGGGGGTCAACTGACTTTTGAAAAACCTTTTTTATTTTTGGTCCGATCGTTCTGAAATTTGTACGGTATATGTAACTTTGGAAAAAAAAAATTTTCATGCAACTTTTTCGATTTTGGCTTAGTTTCTTAAAAAAATGTAGTTTTTCAATTTTTTTTTATAAATTCCAAAAGACGAGAAGTGAATGAGTGTATATGCTAGAATGAAAACCGAGACAGTTTTTGAATTCTTGGAACATTTAGAACAAATCTATCCAGGGTTTTTTCAAATTTTCTTCCTGTTTTTAAGTATTCGCATTTTTTGATGAATAACTGAAATGTTCAAAATAAGAAATTCGATTTTGAACTGTGATAAAAAAAAACAGAAGAAGAAATTTGAAATAACCGTCTATAGATTTGCTAGGAATGTTCCATGGATTATAAAAATGCTTTTAGTTTTGTTGTAGCGTGAAAACTCACTTACATCTAGTCTTTCTTAGTTGGAAAATTCACAATTTTCAGGAGACTCAAAAACATGAATTAATAAAGTGAAATGTCAATTTTATCACCATGGATGAATTTTTAATGTTGTTTGCATGTTATTCTGTAATCCATATGGGATATAAATTCATAGTTTTCATATTTTACATGTGAATTACCAAATTCAATAAATGCCATAAAAAATATGTTATAAGGAGGGTCATCTCACTTTTCGATTTTTTTTATTTTTATTTATGGACTGATCGTTCTGAAATTTCTTGGGTACATGTAACTTTGCAAATTAAACACATTTTATTCGTGTAACTTTTTCAATTTTGGCTTTGGTTTTCAAAAACCGAATAAATGCAGTTTTCAAATTATGATATTTTATACAAAATTCAAAAGACGATAAGTGTATCAGTGTATGTGCTACAAAGAAAACGAAGACAGTTTTAGAAACCATGGATAATTTCAAACAAATCTACAGAGAACTTTTAATTTTCTATTTGTTTTTTTTTTAGCATTTTTCGATGACTTACTAAAATCTTCCAAAAAATCCAAAATTTTAGATTTTGAACTGTGATAAAAAAGAAGAAATTAGAAACAGCACTCAATAGATTTGTTAGAAAGTTAATATTCCAAAGATTCCAAAACTGTCTTTGGTTTTCTTGTAGCGTGAAAATTGACTTTTCACTTTATTATTTCATGTTTTTGATTGTGTATTTTCCAACTAAAAAAGACGAGAAGTCAATGACAGTTTTAGAGTCCTTGGAACATTATTAACAAATATATAGAATTTTTTTCAAATTTCTTCCTAGTATTTTTTATCACAGTTCAAAATCAAAATTTTTGGAGTTTTTTGAAAATTTTAGTTAGTCATCAAAAAATGTTCATAAAAAAAATGGAAAATTATAAAAGCCCTTCGTGAATTTGTTATAAATGTTTCAAGGATTCTAAAACTGTCATCGTTCTCATTCTAGCATATACAATGATCCACTTATCATCTTTTCAAATTATTAAAAATATATTTTCAAATTGAAAAACTACATTTTTTCAAAAACTGAAGCCAAAATCGAAAAAGTTATATGAATTAAATGAATTTTTCTTGCGAATTTACATGTACCGTACGAATTTCAGAACGATCGGTCTAAAAGTAAAAAAGTTAAAAAATCATGAATAAGTTAAAAAATCATGAATTAAATAGTAATTAATTGTAAATCATCCAATAACATAGAGAAAACACTTTTGCCATAATATTTTAACATAATTATACAAATAAAAATATCAAACTTATCACTCCTATATTGAGAAAAAGTAAAGCTAATGTTGAATTTTACTTCTTTTAATACATTTGCCACTTTAAATTTTGAAAAATAACGCTTTATCAAGTTAATTCAGCCCGCAAATTCATTCTCTTTTAGTCTAACTCATACAAATTTGAAACCTCCAAAGAATTACAATAATATAATAACTTCGGGTCATGTCTCGCACTTATTACACTTTGCACTTAGTTTTAATCGTGATACATTGTTAATGTATGCGGGTCTGCCTAAAATTAGATTATTTTTAATTAAAGTTATGAAACATGAAATAAATAAAAAACAGTATAAATAAAAGAATAGATATTTTCACAAGAACCACCTCCAACTCAATTGATGCTATATACAGACTGGGAGATATCATTGATATCCCATGGTATTATAGTCCTGCGCGAACCACAATTTTCCTCATCCAAAATTTTCCTCACTAGCCAATCCTTTGTCATTGTATAAAAAAGTGGTATTCCTTTAATGTTCCGTATAATTATTTTGAAGAATATTTTCTAAATGTCATTACTAATTCTTTTTCGATTTACCTAACTATCTCCTTGAATCGGAATAAATGGAAAAGAGATGAATTAAAAGTAATATCACAAATTAAGGCTTTTCTCTTACAAATATAAAAATTCATTATTACGCTGAGAAAAAAACTGACTCATCGCTTGAGTCAAGGCTGACAAAACTTTAACATTGGATTCATTACCTGAGTCCTCTACCTCTACCTGAGTCAATCTGACTATGAATTATTAGTAGTCACTATGTCTCTATTTTTTGAGAAAAATATTAGAATGAGTCAATTTGACTCAAATTTTTGAGCCGGTTTTGGGACAAACTGAAAACTCAAATTTTGAGTCAATTTGACTCAAAATTTGAGTCAATTTGACTCCTACTTTTTTTCAGTATTGACAATGATGGAACCTAGAATCGAACAAAAAGTTCATTTTAATAAATATTTTGACTTAAATAACATATATGCGCTAGACCTTAACGTGAAACAACACTTCCCATCAGATCTATCGGGTTAAGATAAATCTTATAAAAGAGTTAAGCCGAGTTCATGTATGTATTATATACTGTATAGGGTTTATTCTGTAGAACATCTATATTGAAAAAGGTTTGCAATTAATAATTACTGTTGTCACTGTTTTCAGGTGTGGACCAACAATAAGGCGCACTGAAAATTGGGCCAAAGACAATTATTGGGACAAAAAAATAAACAGCTTCATATGTATGTATTGACGTAGAAAATAGTACGATTTATAGAAAACTGACCAGTTGTTTTAAATATCTAAAATGTTAGATAGAATTTGAAAATTTAATATTTTTCTTATTAAAGTAGAAGAAAAATAATTGTAAGTGATTGATTTTACAAGAATATGAAAGTTGCATTAAGAGTTCTTTTGAATTTTAAAAAAAATATTTGAGTTGAGAAAAAAAAATTTATGAAATGGATTTTTTTTCAAATTCAATAATTTATTTGATTATTAAATGAATAAAATTTGAATTTGAAATTTAATTCAAATGGATTTTTTTTAAATGTGATAAATGACAATTATTTGATATATAAATATGAAATTATTTTAATATGTGAAAAATATATTTTATTATAAATGAGAAATCAAACCAAAATTATTTGAAATATGTACAATAAAACCAGTTTGATAATACGCTACAATACTAAGAATAAAATATATCAATAATGCTGGTACAAAATAAACTAAATTGTATATACAGGTTCAGCCAAATTAAAAGTACGTGCATGGGTAGTAAAGATAACGTTTATTTAGAGTAATATACTGATACAAGTAATATACATTGCATATATAGAGTACAACCTGATACATAAACCTATTCTAAATGCTAGTCAGCTACTTAGGTTCAATCTGTATTTCTATATTTATTTTCCTGCTCTTACTTCATTTAATTTAAAGCTAAAACAAAGTATCTCTATGTGTTCACATGTTTAACATTATTGGGTCACTTACTATAGAAGATAGTGGTGTAAATATCAGACAGAAAGTAACATGTTTTTCTTTTGATAAATGTATTATAATAGTATCATTCACTTTATAAGTTTTCATTTTTTAAGACAATATTTTTCATATAATAAAAAGAATAAAATCTCTTCATAAAATAAAATTCCTTTGTGAACTTACGAATAAAGTCGTATTTCATATTCTATTTATTTCATTAATAATTCCGAAAAAAAAACGAAAAGAGAATGTTTGTCAATTCATATTCAAGTAAGTGTAGGTATAACATTATTTTTGCTTCATAAATACAACCACTGAATAAATAACACAATTTAATTCTACTCTAATTTATTCTGTACCCAGTATAAAAAAATAAACCACGTGTCTAGCTTCAAAAACGTGTGCTAGATTATTAAGTAAAAATGACAATAACCTGTGGCTGTTTTTCTTTTTAAATAAGAACCTGTCTCATTTAGAAAAGAGAGATTAAAAAAACGAGCAGACGCTGACATAAACGCAATCATTGCACCATTATAGTGCACGTATGTTTGTTACTACATGTAGATTATTGTAGACTGGTAGACGGATATAAACCCACGACTCACTTTGCTAATTAAATTTCAACAGGTGTATTTAATGGTCCTGTGCACTCGATTACCCTATCTATTTTTATATCTTCAATCAATAGGTAATCGTTTTAATATGAATACATATTTAATGATTTGACTTCATTATGAATCCCTTTGGCCACGACGTGTACTATATAAATATGAATTAATAATACACGAAAATATCTTATGTCTTTCTTAAAATATCCCAATAAGTATGTTTTTCACATAAAAAGTGAATAATGTCATCCATAATTGGGTGACACACTTTCACACTTGATATGTTCTCTGTGAACTTTGTACGTTTAACTTTTATAGGAATGGTTAGGTTAAAGATTTGTAAACTTTAGATGGTAACAGACCCGCTAAAGGGTCCAATATTTTAATAGCATATTAGTAAATATACGTTTTAAAAAATTGTATGAAAATGTGACACTTCATTGCTCCTGTTTCAATTTTTGTACCTTTCAGCAAAATTGTGAAAATTTTAACATTCCTGATGATTCTCCTGAAAGTTTTATCAAATTACCATTAACATTTCAACTGTAGTGATGGATGGTAAATAAATGAATATCTAAATTCAAAACTAGTCAAAATGTGAGAGTATTTAGCTGTATAATACTGAAAGCAAAAATTGGGATCTAGAAGATATAAATTATCATGATTTACTCCTTATGCTATTGGTTAAAAGAAAATATATATCAACGATATACTTCAATAAACAATAAATTAATTAACAAGTAACAAATTTATTGTTCGGAGATTAGTTTAGGTGTAACAAATTAAAGTATAATTTGCGATATATTAAATGCAGTTCTCTTAGTAGTTTTTTATTCATTATGCATTATAGCGCTATGATGAAGAATTGGTTATATTTTTTTTATAATGAGTTTATGGACGTTAGATGAATCCTTATCTACCAGATATTAAAATCAGAATTCTTACTTAAATATAAAATTTGAGGTATTTAATCTGCACCGTGTATCAATTTTTCTCAAATAAGAGTGGACAATTTCTCAATTTTGATTGTCCACCAACAGTCATTTAGTCAGATTTCCACATGGGGTAAGTTCCGAGTTATCGACAGCTCTACTATTTCGATCAGATAAGGAAAAAAATATGGTTTAACATTCCAACTCGTTATTTATTTGTAATACACTGTATACATGATACCTGTAAGTATTACTGATACCAATTTAAAAAAAATGAATAATATTAATTATACCATTTATCTCTATCTGTTCGAAAATATGGAACTGTCCGATAACTAGGAGCTTATTCTCTTATATACAGATTCTCTGTCTGTAAATAAAATAAAAGTAAATAATCATCGTCTTAATCATTTAATGAAAAAATTTCACAGTCGTCAAAAACTTATGAAAAAGTGAGATAAACTGAATAGATGTCATAAAAGTAGGCATGCGAATCTATGAATGAAAATCCTAAATGTAATGCTACCAGCGTTATTAAACTTTTTAGAATGTATACAAAACAAATAAATTATAATTAAAATAAATATAAAAACATAACAATAATCAACAAATAATACTTTGATGCCGAACAGTAAACATTATGACAATTATATGTTTCCAGTTTGGCAATCTAATAATAAATAAATAAATATATTGATACACCTATAATCAGACAAATAAACTCTGAATTTAAATAATAATAGTTTCCTTGCGTAACAGGTACTTCTAGAGAAATTATATCATGAATTTATATAGTAAATGCTTCAGTATGAGAGAATTTAAAATTATAAAGTGCAGTCAATATTTCATTGCAGGGATTCATTAAATTCTAATTGTCATTATAATATAAATAATAGTATTATTCATCCCGTTATATTTTTGAATGTTTCATATATTAATTGAAACAAACTCCCAATTATACATATATCGACGTCTGGTTACGTGGTTAAAAACCCATTTTTATCTTCAGTAGTATCCTTTACCGTGAGATGAGCCTTAGCTCTTCGTAGACACGTAAGTTGGAGGAGCTACGTAGGTTGGTGGAGGTAAATATGTTGGAGGAGGTACATGAATCGATGGTCCTGTGTACCCAAATTGTAAAGAGGGTTTTGTGCCATAGCCATGGCCCTTGTCAGCAATGTGATGACTTTTCAAAAGGGCACCTAAGAAAAGAAATTCATATTATCAATTGTAATAAAGTGCATTACCACAAATATTTAAGAAATTCGAACACTTACCTAGGATTAGTCCAAGAATAACAGGTGCTGATAAAGCCAATGCAGCAGCGATTGCTGAAAAAATAGCCGTCAATGCGCTCAATCCGTTACCTTTCGTCCCAAAATCTGTGTCTCCACTAAGACTCATATTTATTTGTCTACCCTTCGATGAATCCTGAGGACCGAAAAGTGAGCTCAATCCTAGCCAATTATACAATCCTCCCTAAATAAACACATATTATTAGTTAATCATTCTAATGTAAAATATATTGAATTATTGTCAATGGTGTAAATTAACTAAGCTCACCTCTTCTTCTACTCTTTTTTCGGAAATATCCCCCTGCAGATCTATCTTTTCCAACTTTTTCTCGACTGCGAGTTGTTTCGACATCAAATTTCTATATAGCAATTCGTTGTTTTTTATATCGTCTGCGGTCACAGATTGATCACTGACCAGAACAAAGATGAAGAGCCACACCAACCTCATGATTGTTTTTGAGTCTGAAAAAAGAACTGAATGTCAAGATGGATCTTGATAAAGAAAATTGAATTTATATATAAGACATTTAAAATCAAAAGTTACAAAGACTCTATACAGAATACACTCAACAAGTAGTGAACTATTTTAATATTTTTTTTCAAGATTCAGATTTCGACAGAAATTGACAGTGAAGGAAATGGACAGAAAAGAAGGTATGGTGGGGACAAACAATATTAATTATGGTCTCCACTTAATCTACCAACACCAGATCATAAATTTCTCTCCGGGTTTGAAGATAGGTTACCTGTTCTTCAATCCAATATGGGTTGAAGAAGCTTCAGAGTTTTACATCTACTCAACCTCATGCACAACAAACCTGCGTTGACTACGATATCTTTCTAACTAGCTCTTTCATTTATAGGCCACTATATATGACTCAAAGAATACTCAATTACAAAAGGTAACTCGTCATGCTTCGTAAAAGAGATGAAACCTGTTCTTTCTGGGAACGGATTCTGGTAAGACAGACCCATTTCAATTATCAACTTTTAACTATACAGTATACATTCCGAGGATAGGCATATCACGTTGACTCATTATCACTTCAAATTTAGAATACATTGCAGAACGAGATAAATACTAAATTTGAATAGCTATTAACTATTTAATTCATACCCCCACAAACCATATTTTAGTACTGCGGGTTTTCAAAACATGCGGAATTAAAAAAAACGGGATTTAAAAAACTGAGGAATTTAAAAAAATGAAGGATTTCAAAAAGATGCAGAATTTAAAAAGTTGCTGGAGTCATCTTGGTCAAATGTATTACTTACCAAAAATATCCTCTCTAACTGTATGTACTGAATATTAATTTTTTGTTAAAATTGACCTCTTCAACTAATCTTCAACTAAACTATTTTAAAAAGCTTAACTAATGTTAATCAATGCAGTAGTAAGTAAATGATTCTATCCAACTTATATTCAAAGAGATCCAAAAATAATCATTGTACTACAGTCTTATAGTATAACCATGTAATTATTGTGTTAACCTATTTGCTTCAATTTAGCCTCGAGACACCATTCATTTTATCAACACTCGATAGCACGCTTGACAATAATTGTTTGAATGAATTGCTGATGACTTAATTGTGAATCAGTACAAGAAAATTTAAAAAACATAGCTTCTGAACTTTTATTGGTGATAAAGTAGGGAAAATATGAACTGATAATGAGGAACTGTAACATTTTTAGCGATATGTAGTAATTTGCTCCACCTCTGATTAGCAGAGCCTCCTGTTGTTAACTTTGGGGAGTCTTTGGACTTAGTAAGCTAGTAATTTGAAGAGCGGTATATCTTAGAATATGTTTTTTAACAATCTTATTGCAGCTCTAGATATATTCTGATTAGTTAATCAATTAAACACATATGACTTGTTTAAATGGGTAATTATGCTTGAATGAGAATGGCATTGAAAGGAGTCACAAAAACATCGTTTTTTGAAATTAATGAAGAGTTTGAATTACTTTCTTACGGAGTGGATGCCTTAAGTAAATTCAATTATGTGCGTGGAAAAGTCAAATGTTAAATAGGCATTGACATTGAAAAAACTCCGTAGAATTAGAGTACTATTTACATTACTACAATAACAATTTCCATATTTGATCAATATGTGAACCTCATATAAAAATGAGGGTTCCCTTAATTTTTGAAAGATTTTTTCTATAGCAATAACGTTTATAAATTTTCAGAGGATGATATTATAAATGTGTTCTACAATTTTGGTTCGTGATGCTGAGAATATTCACCTCTTCCTTCGATAATTAGGAGCTGTTGTACAGGTATGTGTGTCATCTTGGCAACTACATAGTCTTCATTCTTCTCCCTGTATTATAACTATCACTGATATTTTTTTATTACGCATGATCAAACGGGTTCCCACCCTGTGATGGGTAATAGAGGGACCCATGAAAAATAAATTGAGGCAACTTTAGATCATAAATGGCAACATCTTTAACTTTCTCTCGATGCGCTGCTCGAAATCGCTATATCAAACTCAATGTTCCGTGTCTCATCTATTTCAATTCTTGAAGCTTTCGACTCTTTAGTAAATTGATTCCTGGAAGCCACAAGAAATAATATTTTAAATTGTTAAAAATTGTAGATCAATACGAAATTACTGAATAAACACAAGATCATTACTGTTATTATACTTTATATCTTCATTTTAAATGTATATTTATAATGTTATAAGTTTTTTCTTTGAGTACAAAGCATATAAGGTAAAGGTCGCAATGTTAAATTCCTAACATACCAAGGAACATTATTGTATAACATTAGTTTACGTTGATAATAATTAGGATTTTCTTTCAAGACTTCTTCATGCACAAAATTAATTAATATTAATTAACAAATTAAATGCGGGTTAAACGTCTTCTTTGGAAACTAAAGGCCATATCGCTGAAATTAAGTACCATGGACTGGGAGAAGAAGGCAGAATGGAAAGTATCTTCATGAACCAAAATCACCTACCACCAGTCGATGAAAAGGCTCATTGATGCAGAAAAGCTACTCTGTGAATATGTTAAGCGACCATATTCTATATATTGCACATCTCATCTTATACAGGGTGACCCACAAAAATGTGTACCAACTTTGAATTAATTTTAATATTGTATTTATAAATAATATATTTTTATTTATTCTTAATTACAATATAATAATACAAGGCATGGGTACACTTTTTGGGGGGTCACCCTGTATAGTCGTAATTTAGACTTATGTACAGTCTATTACACTACAGCCTTTCCATATGGTTGTCATTATAGAGTTCATTTCAACTGAAAAATGATAAATCCTTGTGAAGGGTTTTTTTAGAATTAATCTACTTTTCTCATTCCTTTCTTTTCAGGAATAAAAGGAAATTCTCTTAAATGTTTTATAAATAAAGCAATATCCTAAGTAGGTACTCACTTTATCCGCCGTTACTTGTTTAAGCAATAAAAAATATAGATATATAGATAAATGTCATACCATTCACATTCCGCATTATCTTAAAAGTATTTTTCTTTCTGTATCTTGATGTATTTACCTCCATTGCTTTTTTCTTCAAAATTTAAGTTCATCTCTATGACAAAATAGTTAGAATTCTTATCGATTATCTCTTGTATTCAATTAACCAGAGTGTTTGAGAATTTTAAGACATTTCGGTTAGTTATAATTTCTACTCAGGTAAATCATCAGGTAAATTGCATACAGTTTGGAATTGAGTTAACTGTAATTACTTAATAAATCGAAATATAAATTATAATTAACATTTTTGAAAATCAATGATGAAAATAAAGTATTTTTCTATCGTCAATCGTTATAATTATTTAAATGATACTTTTTATATATTACAGTTTGCATTGAAACGAAATTTAATTTTGAATATTCCATATAAAATATTAAGTAGGTAGAAACTTTACAAATAAATAAACAGATAAAAAAATATCAACTTCACATACAATTTGTCTTCAAAATATTAGATTACATATTTTGGTTAGAAAGTACGACAACTTTCTGATACAAAATAACTAAAGAAAATGTGCCATCAATACTAGCTAAATGAGCAATAATCTTCTAACTTAATTATATATTGTCTGGTACAATTTCTAGATAATTGATAAAGATGGCGCATTTACTCTTCACATTAAAGTATTCATGTCAAATTAGTTTCCATTCTCTCACGATATTAAATACAACTGAACTGTTTTTTTATTGTAGAAATATTTGGCTACTTCCTCTTCGAAAAATAGGTACCGTTAGGGGGAGGAGCTTATATTCCTCTTCCTCCTCCCCATATTCTTCATCAAGAGGTTCTCAGCAATATTATAAAATATTTAGGATAACATCAAAGTATTATAATGATCATATTACGAGAACTGTAGGTGTTCGATTACAGCTACATTTCCTTTTATTAAAAATATTTAGTTATTCGTTTTCATTTGAAGCTTCTGTTAGTCAGCCTTCTATTGGTCAGCCTATTGGTGAATATATCCAATAATTATATGATGACCTAATTCAAACCAAATTATTCTATTGATCATTGATGAGACCTATTAATATTTGAGGACTTTTTCTACCTCTATAAGTCCCATACTCTAATTTCACAGAAATGCTCCAATTAGTCAATATTATAGCACCACAATGGTTCAAGATTGTTGCATTTATTCGCAAATTAGTTAGTATATCAGAGTTTAACTTATGATAGATCTACGCCAATAACACATGAATTTAAAATAAAAAAATGTACTTGAGCACATTTAATGAATAATTATGAAGCTTAGAATTATAATTTATATTTATAGATACGTAATACCTTTTATTTACGTAATTCAACACTTAGAAATTGTAAAAAAATTATATATGTTTTTATTTGTTACAAATATCAATCTATTTATACATTACACATTAGGTTTACTCTACGTAATACTATGTGGTGGGCGTGGCCTTTACTTTATTTTGGAGTGGGCGTGACATTTATTCTAAATAATGCAAGATGGGCGTGGTCTATGGTGTTAGGTAATTTGCAGTGGGCGTGGTCTTTACCTTATTTTATTTTCAGTGGGAGTGAGTGGTCTTCACTATAGGTAGATTGGCAGTAGGCGTGGCCTGGCCATAGCTCCTTGGTGATCTGCAGTGGGCGTGGTGTTTTCCTTATTTAATTTTCAGTGGGTGTGGTCTGCACTATAGGTAATTGGCAGTGGGCGTGGCCTTTGCTCCTAGCTAATTTTCTCTGGGCGTGGGTTAATAAATATACTGAACACAATACAGGTTAATAGACATGGTTTACCTAGGAGAAACTTTGTAAACAAGTTTCACCTTGATTGGAATGCATGTAATGTGGGTGATCTTTAAACTAGTAATCCCAAAATTTACCGCTAACGAGTTTTAATCAGAAGAGCTAGAAGAACATGCCACAAAGGTAAGTAATAGTATCGGAGAAAGTGTGCCAATTATTTCCGTGTATTAAAAAGGTTAGGAAAGGGTTTGGAAACTTATTAATAAAATGGTCACCTACTACATGGTTGTACGTCTTATTTATTCAATTGAAACTTGTCAAAATTGACTTAACATGTTCCCCGCGTATTGACCCACCGGTGGGTCAATACGCATTTCAAACAAGCAAGTAATAAATAGTTGCGTAATGATTTATCAATGGATCAGTATTTTTATTTAATTAGAAGTCTATAGCCGTAAATTACCAAATAGAACACTCCAGAATCCTTATATCTTCTAACACGATGTATCACACAGCACTATTTCAATAAACCAGAAAATTCTTTCCCGGGGAAAGTGTTAAGATTAGTTTACTTTGTTGTTCAAGATTACAATTTTCGGTTCATTTTTAACGATATTCACAAATAGCTTGATTTATAAATTTAAGTTTCTAATTCCAACATATACTTATATGAACCATATTAACACTACAATCCATGAAATTTTAATATCACAAACCTATAAACAATGTCTTTGGATCTTATTTGCTACATTTCTCTAATGTAGCAAACCTAATACACACCTGCTGGTATAGTATAGTATATAACTATTTAGAACACCACAAAATTATGAATAAATTGGGATAATTCTTATTATTTTGAAAAAATATTGTTATTTATAATAATTGTCCATACCTACCACTTAGACTTATTATTTATGAGGAGAGCAATAAAAAATACATAATTTAGTAATATTTACTCTGAAAAACTCATTCTGTAAACAAATTTCTTTCTTCGTAATTGATTACCAGTATATATCAAATTGCTCTGAAAATTATGAAAAAGTTAAATGTTAAAAAATTTACATGAGTTGTAACAAATAAAATTCAAACGATCAGATTACAAAAATGTGATTGCAAAACATTTCATCTTTTTATAAAATTTTTGAATGCAGCACAAGTGAAATGACGAAAAAAATACACATCCCTTTATTTAAAATTACAATTTAAAAATGTACATCCCTTGTGCTGCTCTTCATAAATAGGTAAGATTTCAGAGAAGGAGATTAAATTTTTAGTCCTATCTTTTCATTGATTGACGCGAGCATACTAAACGCTACTCACCAATTTCAAACTGTTATTAAAATCATTTAAATAAGCATTACACGTTTTTTTTTTGCTTTTTTGCATATTAAATAGGATCATAAAATTGGAGATATATTATTTAGATCGCACCCACCTTGACTTTTTCCAGTTATTCATTGTGTATCTAATTATAATAAACAAGCTAAAAAAGTGTACTTAACTCAAAGAAATTGAAGCTCTCTAAAATTCTCCCAAAGAACCAGCTCTGCACTTTGTTTAAGGAAAATTCTAGGTAGTGAAAACGGTTACGAAAATAGTGAAATTTACTTACAACTAGTTTTAAAGAAGTGAAACTGCTTTTTGGTCCATTTTTTTACAAAAAACTATTTTTGAGTGAAAACTCTTAATTGATTTACACATTTTAATCAATAACAGTTCATTCAATTTTTATTATAGTAAAACTAATATAAATGGATAATTCTAAAACGATATCTAAACGTTGTGTAAATTAAGATATAATCATACTTGCATAATTGAATTACTTACCCAATTATGGAACGGAATAAAAGATAACAAACAATGTAAAACATTAAGTCTTGCAAAGAAAAGGGAAACTATTGGCAAACTAAATTTTGAAACTTACATAAGAGATAAATAAAAGCACGAGAATTCAAAAGTACAAGACATAAAATGATACAAGGACGAAATTTAATTACTTCAATTACTCACAAATAAAAATATCTTAAGAGCATCCGTAAAATTTGTCATTTAATTGAAGAAGCAATCCTGTTTTTTATACTTTCTCTTTCGATGTTCTTAACACAAAATAATCTTTAAAAACTGGTTCTAACAGTTTACTCAATAGATTCGAATAGACAAAACATTATCTGTTTTCTCTCCTAAAAACTGGTGTAACAGGTAAACAGGTAGCAAGCAGACGAACCTTTTTTAGACACGTATGATACTAATTTACATGCTTTCCACTATTACCTAGTTGAAATTATATTAACCCTCAAAATGAATTTTAAATTGACTAATTTCATTTCCGTGTGTTACTTAACTTTCTTATTAAACTCATATACAAAATTCCTCTCGATTTCAAATATTTGAAAATTTAGATCTTAGATTATTTATTCATTATTTACATGCGGTAAATAATGCTCTTGGGAATAATAATAAACAGGTAAACTTGTACTGTACCTATTTTTTGTGTAGACAAAAAAATATATTTGAATTTAAATGGTTTTAGCTCACTCGAAAGTAAATAAATAAAAAGTTATTGTTTGCTGCTTGATTCTTCAGAGTATGATTTAATATATTACTTCTTTAAAATAGAATAAAAAAACTGAAAATCATCAACACCAATAAAAAATAATTTCATAAATCAATTAACTTACCTCAGTTGACTTTAATATCATTTAATAACAGATTCAACGCATAGATGATAGCAGTATAGAAATGTTCCTTTCCTTCCCATACAGTGACATTTTAATAAGCATGTAACTATACCTCTCCTATCTAAGCTACAGCATTTCTCAGATTTCTAACAAGGTCTCCAGATATTCATGATGTTGCTGTCGGGTTGGCATCACGAGTGCTAAGGGTCAATTAAGGGTGATAAACAATAGCCAATTATAGCACTAAATTCAACATCTATGATTACAGATGACATTTATTGCAGCTCAAACAGTAAATATCAACGGGGAGGATCAGATTTCTCTCAAAACACGTGAAATTTTAGCTGCAAAGGAATTAATAATCATTTCACTATTCAATTATTACTATTTAATATCTCACATTTAATAACTATTATTATTTTTAGATTCAATGTATTAATCATTTTATGATTGTTATTAATTTAATTTTCGGTTAATTTTTCAAAATAAATGCATACCTAGCTACTGATTTAATTGTATATATTAAAAAGTTATAAAAAAATTGAGAATGAATTAGTGCTATCTTCAATATATATTAAATATATTAAATAGTTCATCTGAATATAATAATGTTTCAAAATAATATTTATTATTTAAACAAGCAAAACAAAAATAGAACAAAGAGTCATGGTCCAATGGACATTATTACTTGAACAAGATTTCATTTTCTGCTTTCGAATTTTTCATTAAAAATTGTCTTAATTCTATCGATAGTTTAGGAGAAAATCCAAAAAGAAACTCTGGAAACACTTTATAACCGGAGTTTATAAACAAAATGATAGCCAATGCGTGACTGGAAGTCTGACGATTAGATTTTTATCAAATTCTATGTGCCTGCAGCTGATATACATTCTACCTTTGTAATAGGAGTCGCCCACTTATTAAGTAATGAAAGGAATTGAGGAATCAACAATAGACAAACAGTAGAAATAATATTTAGAGTTGATATCTGCCAAGTCAAGTGTCAGACTAAACAACTCATAAACTTTTATTCTTACTTCATGGATATTGATTAAAGTAACTAAAAATTAAGAGTAACTTTACAGTAGTCGAAAATTACTTGAAAATAAGGCAAACAGAAACCTCATCATAATTGGTTAACGATTTATATTTATTATTAAATTAATGCTCATTTTACGATTAGTGAGAATTTCCTGTGCATGAGTGCATATACAATAAATATATTCACAAACATTAATAATTTTTTAATTTGAATATTACTCCAACGGAAATATTCAATGATATACATTAATTAATGTATGACAGAAGTAGGATTATATAGAAGTGACCAGAAAAAAATCCTTTCGGATTATAAATTACTCTTTATTTCTTAAAATTCAAAATATAGATCTGAGCGCAAGAATTTTATTCGAAACATGTGGAAGAAAAACTTAATAGAATAATATAAAGCTATTCCAATTACAATTTTCATCAATTATAATATTAAACTTCCATAAGAATGATTTATGATATTCACATTCTTGTTACATCACGGCAACTTAGATGCATTACGACTACTTATCCTCATTAAGTAGTTTTCCTTGGGGAAGTATTGATAAACATTTCTTTTAGAGGATATTTATTAGCATTGAAAAGATATATAAAAACTTTATAAGTTAATTAATTAACACATTAAATGCATCTAGAGATATATGCCGTAAATGCCGTACTACAGCTATAATGCCGTATTGATACAGCTATTCTATTTGTATTTAACATGTTTTTCTGATCTTCTAGTTATAAATACGTAGCATATTTTTACAAATTATATATTGCAATTTTTATTCTTTACTTTTCCAACACTAGTCTTATGAAGTAATCAATATATGTTGGAGAAAATCAATATTAAGATTACGAGATATTATTCGCGTGTACCAGTAATGGTGCATGATGCAGGTTGAGCAACTTTGATGTGTACCATATACGGCTAATCAAATTCTGTTATATTTTAATTCCATAACTATAAATCACATGATAATGAGTAAGTTGCAAATAGCAAAGGATTGTGGTGAACTTTATTGCCATTAATGATCAGTTGCTCAAATAATCCAATTTCAAACCGCAACATCCATCAGATATTGAATATTTATTCAAATTACTTAAAATATAGGAGGTATATAAATAACTGCTGTGATTTCTTACTTGGTTTCACGGTGGCCAGAAATTTCGATCCTGGAAAATACGGTCTCGGAAACTTCGGCCTCCCCCTCTCCCCACCCAACCCTCCTGCCAGGTTTTTAAACAATCATGAAGTGTGTAGTAGAACAAGCTAGCGGATAATGCAAACTACATAGATGCTGTCTTTTATGTTTAAAGGTCATTTATAATTCTGATATAGAAATTTCCGAGAGAGAAATTTCAAAACCGAATATTCCAGACCGAAATTTTCGAGACCGAAATTTCTGGCCACCGAATAAATTATACCGCTGAGAAGGTACAAAATTTGCAATTCTATATTAAGTCTATTGTTTTCTTTATAAATGAGTTTGAAGAAATTCAGAGCTGAATTGTCTAGGTAGCTCTATAATCCAAGAAAATAATATTTGATCAATTTTCCATTCTATCAATTATCCGATGATTATTATGTATGCCTTATTAATGCTAATGCTTTCAAATTGGTATTTATATAGTGTGAATAAATATAATGTAAGTATTATAGTCGTTAAATTGTGTTGCAATAGAATAAATATTCAGTGTCATGCATTATAATGGTAATATATTAAACATAGTATTGAGTGCTGAGTGAAATATTGTAAGGTGCTGATATATAAATTATATAATCCACATAATCAATCTATCTCAAGTTAGAGCAGAGAAATTCAAATGCTAATTGGTTGTTTCATTGTCATTTAATATATAATTATGTATCTTACTTTCTTGAATTTTTCACACCAATTCTTTTCTTATAATTCCATTCTATTTTTACTAGTCACAAGAATCTCAGTTTTCTAAACAGATTATATCAGCATGTCGATCCCAAGAGAGTTTTCCAGATTCCATTTCACCAAATCTGAGAAACACAGAACTCTTTGCGTTCCTTGGATGTCCAGCTTTCCAGTAGTCATTGAAGATTGGGTCAGTAGCGGGATACTGCACCCCGGACGCGTCCGTAACCACTCCAGACTCCACTTCCAATCCGAGGAACAAGACCTCTTTGGTCCTGATCGTGTACATAGTCCACTCCTGTTGCAGAAGAGAGAGTAATGTTTTTAAAATTTACCTTCTTCTGGTAAGGTATCTAAATTAAATAGCTATTTTAATTTCAAGACATTCAATAATTAATACATATATGTAAGCCATTCTCTATTTATATATGTATATATCATTCCAATGACTATGGATATTACAAATAATATCTTAACTAAAAAACGTACATTTAATAACGATTTTAAACAAGTAAATTTAATGCTCGGAAAAACTGGACATGGGAGCAGTGCCTCAATAAAAAAACTCAAATTACGCCTCAGTTTTTATAGTTCTACAATACTAACCCGAATGTTTGTTGGTGGTGGCAGCATCGTACCGCCTGCGTTAGCGCAAATACTTTCACACTTCCTGTAAATACAAAGAAAACTAGATTACGTGCACTCGGTAGAGCGCATACCTTCACCGCTGCTTTGACCAATTACCCCTCAAAATCAAATAAACTGGTTACTGGATAATGACTAATCGTCCCACCTAGTTTGTTTCATTCAATTAATATGGTTCAATACTTTTTGAGTTATAAATGACCATGACCTTGACCTTTGACCGGTTTGCTTCCAAAATTCTAGCAGAAGATCACTAAACATTGACCAATCATTTCACAAAATTTTAAGTAATTTGGTTGAAAACTTTTTCAGTTATGCGAATAACAAGATGATAAATAAATAAATGCCGAGTAAAATATTATTTTCCGCAGATTTGCGAAGGTAATGAGATTAATTTTATTTGAGATTTGTGAAAGTGAAATAAAATTTTGAAGGAGATATTTTATAATTATAAACATGAACAAATACGACCAGAGTATTGGTTATTACCTTCGCAATTTTGCAGTAGGTTATATTTTACCCAGCTTTTATTTATTTATTTATCATCTTGCTATTCGTATAACTGAAAAAGCATCCGATCAAATTGCCTGAAATTTGGTGAAACGATTGGTCAATGTCCAATGACCTTCTGGTAGAATTTTGAGAGAGATTTGGTCAAAGGTCAAGGTCATTAATAACCTAAATATGACTCACAAAGTATAGAATCATATTGCATGAAACTTGGTGGGATGATTGGTCATTATCCAGTTACTAGTTTATTAGATTTTGAGAGGGAACAAGTCAGAGCAGCGGCGAAGGTATGCGCTCTACTGATTGCACGTAATTAGTTTACTTTTTATTATTGATATAGAATGATTAACAATTTAAAAATATTGTAAAATAGTATTGCATATAGTTTTCCCTTTTTGAAATAAATTTATTTTTAAATAAGATTTCAGTTTACAATTGTATTCATAAAGAAGATAAATATAAGTTATAGTTTTCTAAACAAAAATGATATAAAATTATATATATATATATATATAAATATAGGGTCGGACGGGGTATCACCGCGCACAATCCCACAAACTCTGTATTTACTCAAAAACTTATTGAACTATAGAATTTTTTTTCTAGTGATAATATGATCATGAATGATGATGGTTCTCAACCAGTTTCGTAATAATAGCTAAATAAATGAAATACTAATTTGCAATATTTCGTTCGCAACTTTAAGTGAGTGCGCACATGAAGGGGTATTACTGCGCATTGCATAAATACAACACTCCTCTCCCCCAACTAAATCCCTCCTCTCCTAGTTTTAATACCTCCCCCCTATTTAAACCCCCTTCTTTAACCATCTAAATATCCCTACACTCTCTTTCCATCTAAATCCCCTCTCTTCCCATCTAAATCCCCATCTCCTCCCATCAAAATTACTCTCTCTCATCGTAATCTCCCTCTCATCCAGTGTAAATTCTCTTCTTCCACATCTAAATCCCCCTCTCCCCCATCTATTCCCCCCTCTCCCCAATCTAAATCCCCCTGCCACCATCTAAATATCAGTGTTTCCTTCTCTACATGCCCTCTTCCCAAACATATTTAACACTTAATTTTCACGTAACTAGTTAACTACTTAGATCAAGTAATATAATACGATCGTAGGTTTTTTATTAAACGATATTTAATTCAAAAGCCTCTCACACCCTACCTAAAATACATATTTTAATACCCCCCACATCAAGTAGCATAGCTACTACGATCGTAAGTTTACTGTTAATCAATATTATACTTAAATAACACCTTATTCAATATTTATGCCTTCATTAAGAGCTAAAACCTCATAATTTTTATATTTATTTACATACAAATATGGTTATTAACAATGTGCAGTAATACCTCTCTACCTCTAAATTATCTGGGGTATCACTGCGCACGGTTGTGACGGGAAAACCGATAAAACTGAAAAGTTGAAAATTTGACATAATGTTTGTGCTAACATGTCGAAACTATATGAATCTATTATTCTCAGTTCTAGAGTTATTGGAGAGTTTGTAGGATTTACAAACATCACGACTTAGCTCTAGAAATACTAATAGGGTAATGGTGCGTCATGAAGTTTATGGGAAAAAAGAAGATGCTTGAAATAATAGTGCAATCAGATTTAGGCTAAAAAAAGTGGCTTAATAAAATTATAAAAGGTGCGGAGTGATACCCCATGAAAAGGGTATCCGCGGTGACAACCCCGACCGACCCTACTCTTTTATCCTCAAATTGTAGTAGGGGAGAACCGGGAGCATTCGGTCAGTTTTTGTTAAAAACTGAATAATTCGTAAACTAATTTGAATTTTGCTATTTAAAGATTTCTGTATGTAGATAAAACATCTTACTTCAATTTGTATTGAGACTGTTTTACAATTTAAACCTTCATTTGAAAGTTATAAGACAAAATGTAGGAGGGATCCAAGTGTCCGAATTCTCCGTTCTAGAGGGAGACATCGGACAAGCTGTGAGGATGGCTTGGACACCATAAAAATGTATAAAACAATGGAAATTTGAGTAATTAAATGATGGGATTAAATTCGGATCTACTAATTTAATTGAAATAAACCATAATTACTTGTTATTCACAGTAATAGTTAAACGTATTTGAAATTGTATTTTATTTGTAAGGATTGAACATTTTCTCAAACAAAATATAGATAGCTCATGAATAATCACTGTGAAATTATCTTTTTATTTAATAGCCATATTTTAAAAATAAATGGTATAACAATTTCCTTTTACTTTGGGTAAAACTGTTTTTTTTTAAATTACGCCAAAAGATAGTAAATTACTTCTTAAATATTTCATCGAATGTTATAGTCCATAAGTGTAAATCTTGCTACACTTCCAATTCCAGAAGCTTTTCTGACAGATTATCTTTCTTGGAATTAATCAAATGCTTTTTGAATACTTTATTTATTACGGCCTCTACCTTTTTCCCTTTTGTAATGAAAAGACATGAATACGATCGTCAATTTGTAAATTAAAGACACTAATATCAAAAGTTGAAACTAATTATATAAACGAATGCTATTTCAATTAAAATAATCAACTTAAAGTTCTGAATGTCCGTTATTGAAGAATTAATTCAATAAATCGGTGGGCTGAATTGGACTCAGAGGGAATGTTCGGACACCATTCGAACCAACCTCAACAGAGGTGTCCGATTCATCCCAAATGACACTTCAAAATTGAACACATCACCTTTTTTTTATTCCATTCCTATTGTTTTTTTAACACACCAAACATAACATAAAATATTGATTTAATTCATACCTTTTAGATTTAGAATCTGTTTCGTATTCATATGGTCCACACACGATCCAATTGTATCACGAAAAGTTACATCAATATTGAAGAAAACAGTAAATTACATCTCGGGGACGACACACAGCATCTCCACGCAGGATTTTTCACATAACTGACGGTTAACACGTCGCACACATTCAATTGCAATAAGCAGTAGTTAAACGAGTAGTCCGAACCATCCCTATGTCCGAATGCTCCCGGTTCTTCCCTATAACTGTTAGTTACACAATTAGTTTAAGAGTTACTCATATTGGTACTATTCAAGGGTGGGCAAGAAAAATATGATTGATTATTTTCTATAATTTAAGGTACCCATAGTTAATATTCAATCAGAGTTCAAATTATGTAACACAAAGATTTGAATCTCACAAGTGACTGATTTTTTTGTTGTTGTGTGGCAACTCAATCAGTCTCTTCCCTCTCAAAGTAGTCATTCGGTAGATGTTCGTGTCAACTGTCCCAGGAACACCAGGTTGATTAGAAAGCAAGACGCACATTGGAGTCTGGTTCAATAGATGTAGAAACATTAGTGAAAGAAAATAATAGAATGTACTCATCTCGCATGATATTCGCTTGAACCAAATCTCCTGTAAATTGTTTTAAAACTAAATGTGTGATATTTGTGTCTACTGAAATGATTAAGTGTACCACAAGAAGAGGTGAGGTTTTGACGAGTTAATAGCAGAAATGCTGACGCGTACCATACATTTAATTTTATATTTTTTCTTAAATAGGTAGATGGAAATAAGTTATCTTTTCCTGTCTATTCAAAATCATTTTCAAATCCTGCGATAATGAAATTAATTGCGTCCGATTGAACTGATCGATATGCAGTATGAATCAAAAAAGCTGGTACGAAATTAAAATTTCATAACTTTAATAAGAACCACCGTATCTTCGTGTGGTTTTCTTTAGCTAATGCAGAATTTGGCAACTATAACCAAATTTTTCGTTCCTCCATATATTTCAAATGGTGGTCATAAATAGAGGAATCTGAAATTGCTCTTGCTTGAGCTTATTTCAAACCTGGCTTATCAAAAGAGTAAATTTCACTCAGAAAATTAACATGATTTTACGAACCCTCCCGCTGAATTAGGCGATCATTCCAGAGCTACGTCACACAATGGGAAACTGAATCAAATATGGTGAATGCAGAATGGTCCCACAACAAACAGAACACTTGTTGTCAAGGAACAAGTGGGGGAAGTTTTTGAATAGCGAATGATTATCAAGGGTACGTCATGCTTCAAATGGCCTTCAAAGAGCCCAGACTTAACTGCTTGCGACTTTTTCTTGTGGGGTTATTTGTAAAATAATTTATACTCCTCCCCACCTGCTAATCTGAATCAATTGAAAAAGGGAATAAAACATGGTGTGGATTTCTTGAAAGTTAATCCTGACGTGATCAAAAGATCAATGAAAGCAGTCAGAAATGGAGTTTATTGGATATTTTTGGTAAACAATATTTTACCAAAAATATAATTATATGCAATTCTTTCTTTATTATAACTAAAAAATACTGTGTAAACAATCACATTCTGATATCCATTAACAATTGTATATCTCGCGCAAGAGCGATTTCACCACCATTTACATTTGAACACTTTGCAATAAAACTATTTAGAATATAAGACAAACGAAAAATGTGGATATAGCTGACAAAACTATGCATTAGTCAAAGAAAACCCCACAATGATACGGTGGTTCTAGTTAAAGTTATGGTTTTTTAATTTCGTACACATTTTTTTTTATCTCATACTGTATATACAATTATATCATTTATCCATTCAGATTTTTAATGATAAACTTCATTCTGTTTTAATGAAAAGCTTCATGCAACGTTACTGAGATATGATTTATTCTGTTTAACCATACTTCACTCTACTTATTTACTGTCAATAACGACACTTACCTCCGCAATAGTGAACATTAACCTAACAATGTATTATTTAAAAATGGTCATTGTAATGGTCATTTAAATATATAACATATGAGTAAATTATCCAATGGGTAAACATATTGTGAATTAAACATATCGGAGGTAATTTAAGAATCTAATTTAACCCTGGAGCGATCAAAGTGCTTGAGAGGTTTTCTATTGCTATAATGGAATTTTACACATTTATAACTTAACTTGAGATGCTGGATATACGTGATTTTAATGATCCAAGACGAATTCATGTGAAATCAATGAAATTAATACAACGTATTTTGTTTTCTTTTTTTTGTTCTTCATTTCTCATACAGAAATCTTGAGCTCAGATGAAATACATGCAGCGTGGCGTCAAATTTTGATTAACACCAAAATATAGCTAGTTTTCTTATAATTGATGTTGCTAATGCACTGCAAAACCTAGAGCAGCTGCATGCGATTGTACTTCACATGGGTTCCACAGACCCACTTGATCAAAAAAGATATAAAACTAAATAAAGTCAAAACATGTTGCATTATTTTCACTGATACTTTTACGATAGATTAATACGTCCCAGAAAATAAGAGTCAATTAGTTTTTAAATTATGCATCTATATTTCATAGCCAGACCGGTGCATGATGCTTTCGTGAGACGCGTGCTTTCTTTGGATCCGTGCATATATGAGGCGTAGAGTTGATTTTGGGCAAGGTGTTATTTCTTCAATATCAAATATGCCGTAATAGAAAGAGGGCTAAGTAGCTCTGTGTGTACTTATTGGTCATGAATGTGAGGCAGATTTGATTGTGGAGGCGAATTATATATTACATATTTCACCATTCTCGCAAAAACTAGCCTTCCAATAACAGTTACCCAAATTCTATCATCTTTCATTTTGCTCTTTTTCAAATATTCATTCTCACTATTGCTATCATCCATTGAATCTACAAAATATGTATTTTCTATTTCGCTCATAAATTCAGCAATTCCTGATCAGATATTTTTGATTTACAGTCACAACCAAATTAATCTAAATGTTTATTTTAAAATCGCATTATTATTAAATATAATAATAATCTTTTGTTATACTCTACTATCAAAATCAAAATTCCTTCACCTTGTTGATCAATGGGTACACACAGAGCTACTCATCCCGTCTCGCAATTGTGACCCACTTGGTACTTAAGATGTAACGCCACGCCCACAATCAACTATCCGCCTTGAGATTATGCACGGATCACAAGAAAGCACGCGTCTCACGAAAGCATAGTACACCAGACCTCTCAGGCACGTTGGTTTTTCCTGGGTTAACTTAAAATCTTAAAATTTTCTGAGAAACCGAAACACTGCTGACAATCCGAATAGAGAAATAATATTTTTTTTAATGTTAGCAAGCACGTTTGAAAATATTCTCATTTCCAATTATAATCTATTGACAGATTATTCAAAAAATTAAACTTAACAGAAAATTTTAAAAAGTAGAAAAAAAATTCACGATACCTGATCAGGATTCCAAGTGAAGCCCCCACAGTCTGGATAAAATTGACACGCAAAGCTACATTTGATAATGCTGGATGCCTCCAGCGACCGACTTGTTTGATGTTCCGATAGCTGATAGAAGGTACTGGCTATCAGGGAATAGGTCATAACCTCAATGAATGTCATTTCAATTAATTCTGATAAGCTTTGACGAGAACTATATATTCATATGAGTCTGAAATATTATGTAATATAACAACATACGAGAAAAAAATTGAATCCTTCCGATTATTCTATTTTTTTTTCTTGGGTGGATATTCGTCTTCAACAAAATTTGTATAGTGGATCATGATGTTATAATTTATAACCTCATAGCAATATTTTTTTAAATAATATATTGTTGTTTTAAAAATTATTAAAATATTAGTTATAATTACAGAAGAATTAAATTAGAAAATTTATGAAATATTGGATGAAATTAACAAATTCAAATTTGACCTTTTTTGCAAATTAAACGTAATGAGTTTGACTATCAGAATGAACGGGAGGATTTGAGTATGAGTCAAAAAACAAATGTCTTATTTTGTCAAACAAACAAAACAGTCAAAAACAGATGTCTACGGTACTGTATTGTTTACAAGTTGTTGGTAAATTTACTATACTAATTTGATTGAAAAGGTTCAAAATGTTTTTAAACTCTGTGTTGACATGAGGTCAGTCCTTTTCAGGTCCAGGTTTTCCACCCTTCTCCTGATGATGAATAAAAAAAATTTTATTCGTAAGATTGAAATCTAAAAAAACTTTCAATGCAGAGTTTGAATAACCTCTGATAATATTATACTAAAGTGTACCAAATTTCAAGTAAAAATATTGAACTTATAAGGTGGAATAAATGCATAGGTATTTAAGAAATTGGCAACTGAAAGAGGAGAGCTGTGATTGGGTGACTGTGGCCCAATCAAAGCTTTTACATGTGTGTGTAATCCATGAAAATATGGACAGATTAGTGCTTATAGGTCGACCAAACTCTTATTCGGCGTTGCCACAAGCCACCACAGTACAATTAATTTCCTAATTTAAGTGATTTACGCTGATTTACGCTGATACGTCAATATTTTTTGAACTTTTAAGTACAAAATATATTTGGTATATATGTAGGAACAAAGTCAAGAAAGGCCGTCCAATTTAATGGAAGGACATGAAAGATATAAAGTGATTTAAAAAAGAAATCGATCTCCAGAAATTTTATTAATATTCAAATATTCAAGCTTATATTACAGGGTGATCAGACCAGGTGTAGACAAATTTTAATGTTTAATTTTAAAACCTTTAAAACGTGAAAATTATCCATCTATTTACACTCTTGGATAGCTCATTATATGCACTAACTGTTATATTTTACTTTCAGAGGTATCTCTAAATATTAATTTAGTTATGAGCTCTGTAGCGTCGACAATTCAGGAACTGTTTGAATCAGGACAGTCCCCGAGTCAAATATGCAAGCTTCTGAAGGGTCGTGCGAGTAGATCTGGTGTTTACAAGGCTCTGAAGCGTTTCAGAGAGACAGGTGCGACCCTCCCAAAGGTTAGGAGCACTCCAGATTGCAAGGTTAGTACCTCTAAGCTCATCAAAAACACCCGGGAGAAAATCAGGAGGAATCCTGAAAGAAGCGTCAGGAAATTGGCATCAGCGTCTGGTGTGAGCTATGGAACGATGCAGAAAGTGCTCACAAGTGATCTGAACCTTTCCCCATTCATAAAGATAAGAGCTCAGCTACTGTCAGAGGCCACAAAAACCAAACGGCTGCAAAGAGCAAAGCTTCTTCTGGAAAAGCTGAGAGATGGCACGCAACCTCCGGTCTTGTGGACTGATGAGAAGTTATTCACGGTCCAAGCCGTCCACAATCATCAGAACGACCGAATTTATGCAGTGAATAAGCGCGATATTCCTCTGAACGACAGGCTGATGTTTAGGAGACAAAAACCAGCTTCTGTCATGGTCTGGGCTGGGGTAACCTCCTCTGGAAAGAAAGGTCCTCTTTTCTTTATTGAAGAGGGTGTAAAGGTGAACCAGCACGTTTATTTGAAAATGTTGGAGGATCAGTTGGTGCCTTTGGTGAACACAACATTCGGTAAAACAGGTGTTACCCTCCAGCTGGACGGAGCCACGTCCCACACGGCTAATCGCGTTCAAGAATGCAAGAAGAATATGGCTAGGTTCTGGTCGAAGGAGTTATGGCCTCCTTCCTCTCCTGATCTGAACCCTATGGACTTTTCCATCTGGAGTGTTTTTTGAGAGTAAAGCCTGCTCTTTTAATCACTCAAATGTGAACGCTCTGAAGCAAAAATTGACGATTTGTTGGGACAAAATTCCATAAGAAACCATCCGTGCCGCGTCTAGTCAAGTTCCTGACAGGTTGAGGCGTTTGGTGAAGGCTAAGGGAGGATATATTGAAAACTAACTATGGAATTTAATTCTTAGATGTATAATGATTTTTTCTGTCAAGTTAGTTTTCTTTTTTCTGTTATTTATAAGGAGATATTTCAATAAATATTTGTCTACACCTGGTCTGATCACCCTGTATATATGTGAATTGTGAAATAATTATTGTTTATGTGTTCCAAACAATTAGCCGATTTTCACAATCTTGAGAATGCTCCTTCTATTCTTAATCACCAATGCCAAGCGTGCGTTAATACTCCAATCTTATTTATTTAAAAAAGTTGATTCGTTAAGAATATGTGAACATTTAAGTCATAGTTCTGTTGCATAAATTGTTATTTTTATCTATATAGGATTTATTTTTCATTTGGCTCATTATTTGAAAAGACAATAATATAGACTCCTAGTGTATGGAAACTGTATGATAACAAACAGACTTCTTTCAATTTAGACTTCATACAATGAAACTTCAGAGATTAAGCCAAGTAACCTAGGGACTGGTCCATGCGCACCAGTCCTCATGAAAAAATATTAATAATTTTATTTTTAAACCGGTTTGGAAGCTGTCTTTTCATGACTTTTATTTTTCAAGATAAATACATACGATTATACAAAAAAGAAGTTGATGAATGACAAGATACTCATATTATGAGCATTTATTCAAATATACAAGGTGTCTCGGGAAAACTGGAACAAAAATTCAAATTGGTATATTTCAGAAACTTTTAAACTTACATGTACATTTCTGGTATCTTTTTCATTGTTGAACTCTTTTCCATCCACAGTTAAATTTTCATTAAGTTTTATCCACTTTTGCAAATGTTATAAGGATTTTATTGATGAGTAGTGGAAAGGGCTGTTGCGCAAATAGTAAGAAAACCTAAGAAATATTTGTTTCTAATCTTAGCTTGTTAATCTTATTTTAAATTGATAATTATTCTATTGGGTTTACCAATGGATGTGTAAATATCAAATGAACGTTTTTATGAAGAAAAAAAAATATCGATAAGTCAATTTGTTAAGATTTTATAACAGTTTTAGTGAGGACTGGCGCGCACGGACCAGTCCCTAGGTTACTGAGCAAACTTTTAATGGCTAGGTGACTACGGTTAATCAGGCCCACTCACCGTTAATCATAGCTTTAACAAACTCTGCTCGGATTTACACATGCAAAAGTATACATATGAAAATCGCAGTCATATCAACATAACAAAAAACTTCATCCCTCTCATACGATATTTTCCATTTTGTGATTAAACAAATGATTTGTGTCAAATTAACGCTAACGAGTAGTGGCATTAATGCATCTTTAGTCAGTACACTAACACTACTGAATATCAGTGTTTGGTAGTCGCCAGGGGAACTGCAGTAATGCAATGGAAAATATTCAATAAACTGCATGTATATTTATAACTTTTAATATTGCGAAACTTGATAATAAGTATGCCATAGTATTGACAGAACTTAGCTATCTAGATTGCAGTGTTCTTGATAATTGGTTAGTGAATGTTTGTGCTGAAGCAAAAAAATAATTTGTTGGAAATAATCGACAACGATCCTTTGATCAGAATCGCATAAAAAAAAAGTTTTTTGAGGTGTAATATGTTTTCATCATAGAATCAATGTACTCTTCCTAAATTATTGTTCAATTCAAAATATCATTGATAATATTTAATTAATTTACTTATGAAAATATAATATTATGTTTCATAAGTTCACTGTTACTTTATTTAATAATTTTCACATACAAACTAACAAATATAGATACATAACAAATTCAAATTGATTATTAAAATAAATATATTAAAATTTCCTTCCAATTAAAATTGAAATGAGAATGTATTCACCTAAATTTATTATCAATAGTCAAGTTCAAATTTAAAAAAGTCAACTTTAAATTAAAACAGTTCTATTTCAAATTGAAACATGTCAACTTCAAATTGAAAGAGTTCAATTTCAAATTAAATATCGTATTATTTTAATTTGAAGTACACTTTATTTAATTTGAAGTTGATCTTTTTTAATTTGAACTTCACTAATTTTAATTTGAAGTTTACTAATTTTAATTAGAAACTCACTTCCTTTAATTTGAAGTTGACTAGTTTTAATTTGAAGTTGACTTTTTTTAATTTGAGGCTAAAATGGTGAATACTATTGTAAGCCTGCCTTCAAAATGGTGACATTTTGAATACACCATCTTTTAGAATACTGATTAAAAGTCCTATTCATGTGAATTTAGAATTCCTGGCTCCACAATATATTCAACAGGATAAAATTTTAATTAATTTAGTTATCGAAACAGTTTATTGAACTAATATCAGAATAATTTCTTATCCATGCTACAAATTGTGACAGGCAGACAGACCAACATAGAAGCCATTTTTATTCTATTATTAATGATGAATGGGTCACTAACTTATGTTTTACTATGATTTTATTACATCTTCAATAATTAATTACTTTCCCCAAATGAAAATTGGAGCAGGTTCGAGGCAGTGGTTAACCCTATCGGACTAGTCACCACGGCAGTCAGGGAGCAGCAAGAGTGCAGCGTGGGTGCAAAACTGTCCACTTTGGGGGTGGGAGTAAAACTGACCGCACCTGCTCCTATTTGTTTAGCGTGCTGCCTAACTACGGATGTGTAGCCCTTATCCACGACTGTAATATTATAGTAGTTTTGGCCGTGGGCCGCGTATCCGCAGTTAGGTAGCGTGCTAGGAAATAGGAGCAGGTGCCAAGAGTATTTCTGCACAGTTACAAAGGAGTAAAATTAGCCCCCTAGGCGGTCAGCTTGGCTCCCACGATACGCTCTCCCTGCTCCCTGGCTGCCGTGGTTTCTACCCCGATTGGCACCGCTGCCTCGAATCTGCTCCTATTTTCTATTTGGTTACTGTTTAGGACACTTTTTAATTCATGAGTGTTCTATTCAGTACCTTTTTTTCCTGCTCCCTGCCTAAAAAGTTTAGTTTCTTTTGTAACTAATACTTCGTATAGGCTTGGAATAATAATGTAGTGAATGTTTGTTGTTTTTATGTAAATTTGATGTGTTTTTTTTTTCAATAAAGATTATTATTATTACTATTATATATATATATTATCATAAAAATATAGAACTGTTTCTCGAAATTTATCCAAATAATTTAGAATAACTCATGCTAGTATTCTTGTGTCCCAACATTTTCACTTATTATATTTATTAAAAAGAACTGACATTTCACTATGAGTTAAACACTTTTTTCTACTATTGAAATAGTTGCCTGGCGAGTAAATACGAAGAACCTGTTCAATTGAAAGTTTCTTTCATTTTCCAGGTCTCTTTTTGAGATACCGTTTTTTTCCTGATATTTAGAGTTCATTTCTTATTCTTCTAAAGGATTCTACTTCTTTCTGATAATTATTTTATATTTTTCTTTTGTTATATATCTATTTTATTCTTAGATAAATTTTACATCATTAACATTTTTTGAACTGTAATTTTGAAAGTAAATCATTAAATTTTATTGACTAAATATTTTGTAATCAGAGACAGCATTTTGATTAGGTGGTGAATCTTAAGTAAGTTTCCATAGTCACATTTTAACTTCAATCTTATTAAGGCCGGTCTATTTAGTTCCGGTTTGAGGCGGCAGAGAGGCCTATAATTTATTGTCAATAATTAGTGATACAAAAACTACGATATTGTTGTGATCTGTGTTTTTTAATTTAATTCATATTGGATGAAAATTCGACCCCATCTCTCTAAAAGTGGGATAATGCTGATAGAGCAAAAGCTGATACTATATTTTATCAATGAAATACAAGTAATATTGAATAAAAACAGAGGAATTTAACTTTCATATCATAATATTCCCATGCGTATCATAACGCCATCAAATTATACATACTTTCATATTTGATATTAATATAAAAAAAAATCTACCATTCCATTAAATAATAAAACTAAACCAAAACCAGTAACATTCTTCCTTTCATGGATAAACCAGCAAAATGAGTAACATCCCAGTGAGAGAGTAATGTTGGGCTCATAGAATATTATGATAGGAGATAACTGTATCTTCTATTGCACCACCAAACTTTTCTCTGTGGTATTGGAAGCAACTCTCCAAATTGAAATTGTTCACTGCAACTTTGGGGAAATGGACTTTCGATTTCCTGCAATATAATCTCATAGAACTTCTCCAAAACAAATTAGTTGCATGTGCTTCGTATTGGAGAGTTTGGACAGTTATTTATTGTATCAGGTGTATGGATTCTAAACTGATATATATTAATGGAATTAGATTAAAATAACATTAAAAAATATTCAAAATAAAATTTAAATAGTTATAAAATATTGAAATAGAATATAATTACATCGAAATAAGTTTCAATTGATAATATTGAAATAAGTAAAATATGAAAATATTAAAATAAGTTAGAAAAATCATTGAAATGTGTAACCAAAAACATTAAAATCAGTTAGAAATAATATCGAAATAAGCTATATATAATAGCCTTGAAATAAGCTATAATAATATTGAGATATATAACAAATAACATCGAAATAAGTTAGAAATATTTAATGGAAAAAAATACTTCATATATATATAATCCTAAACTTCTATTTAGGATGTTTTTTTCCTGAAAAGTGTTTATTCAATAAATATTATAATTTTTACAATCATAGGTAGTTATTTATGCAAGTGGATAAGAATAGAGTCAACAGCACTTTCAAAATAACTTATTAAACTTAGTTGTGCAATACGTTTGATAGTTCATAAAATAACTTAGAGAATGAATTATTTCCTTAAAATGAATTAAGCTATTTGATAAATAAATAAAATAATGCTAATCTCTCCTGAACAAATTAGTAAGTAAGAAAATCGGTGAAAATTGCAAAAAAAACAGTGAAACAATACCCTTAAAATCCTTCAAATTAGTTTCAAAAATCAATTTTAGCTAAAATGTTATTAGGAATTAATTGATTGGAAGTTATGTGATGGTGAACTTTTCTGTGATGGGTTGGTTTCAGTGATAGGGAAGTGTTCATTAATGGTAAAGTGTTCAGTGATGAGAGGGAGGAGGTATTCATTGATGAGGAAGTATTCAGCAATGGGGAAGTGCTCGGTGATGGGGAAGTTCTCGGTGATGAAGTTGTTTTCGTGTTGGGGAAATTTTTTGCTATAAGGAAGTGTTCGATGTTTGAGCTCTGAAGCAATCTTAATAATTTGAATTATCGATTTAGAAATCAGTTAATTTGACCGATAAAAATCATAACAGTGATTTTCTTACGTTATTCCGTTTCATTATAACACTATGAGGTTATATATTTGTACACATAATCTATGTTGGTATAATTTATATAGGAAAGATTAATAAATAAAACGTAAATTCTCTGTAACATTCCACTAATGCTTGAACAATACATCCTTTATAGTTTTAAAATATGGTGAGTTTTGTAATCCCCGTGAGATAAACTATATAGGCCATTTGAATAATAAATCATCGTATTATTTGTTCACTTCAGACTTGTTTGGAGCTAATTTAACTTTCATAGCCTTGAGAAAAATAAAAGAGGACTCATGACGATAGAATATGTTACTGGAAATCAAACTTCTTATATGATTCCGAGAGAGAAAATTATGATGGGGTCATAGAAGATCTTCTATTTTCTCGTCATATCTTTTTTCCTATGTGTAAAGTAATAATAATGGGAAACCTCTACATTTTCTATCGGCGCCATTTCTCTCCGTTAAACTGCGGGATAAAGCTTAGATCTATAATTCACAGACCAAGTGATCCATGGCCTGAATCCCTTTCGGCAATAAATAACCCTTCTCAAGGTGAATTATTATTCTGACGTTTGTATAGAGACAAATAGGGAGATTCCTCGGTAGGATTAAGTGCTGTCCTCCTACACTTCGATTGAGATTTATTGTACACTCCTTAATGCAAGTGAATTCATTCGTAGCTTATCTATGTATAGTACTTAATAATAATAGTCTTCCCAGATAGAAAATTATGGTAGGGAGTAGGGACATAAAAGAGTATTTCATTTCCTTGTTTCTAGTTTCAATATATGATACCAATATTATCATCATTTTTTCAGCCTTATAAGTTTGCAAAAATTTTACACATTGGCATATATATATTATATCTGAGGAATTCACGCAAGGAAATAACTACATGTTCAGTGTTTCAGTTTATTTAGAGAGAGAAATTTAAAAATGCAGAATACTTTAGGCTTGCCTTTCGTATTCTTCTACCATGCATCAGTTAGAACCTTCCTCTTCATCAATTATTAGTTCTAGAGTTTTGTAGTGAAGTTAGAATATTGTGCTACTGATTGATATAATAGAAAAAGCTATAAGTAAATGTTTTGAAATTGATAGGCTTCTAAATTTCAAACATTTTTCAAAATCTGACTTCGTGATAAAAAAAAAATGAAGATTTGTTGGATTATATTGTTTTTTTCCATACATAGAGCAATAGACGAATTAAATTTTGAATGTTCTTCACTATACAGATAGAAATGAAATTACGAATTGACAATAAGGCAAAAGGCTTAGATATTATCAATGTTAAATTCTAACATTTATTGAGTAAATTCATTAGTATTAATACTCTTATCTATTTTATTGATTTATTTTTTCGAATCGGAGCGCTTTTAAGTTAAATAATCTACTTTTATTAGTAGTGAAATTAAACTAACATGTGATATGTTAGCAAAATATAATCATGGTTCAAAATTAAACTTTATTTTAATATTTGTTATCGAGTCCATCTTTTTATACTTCAGTCCATACGTGTGTGAATGTTACTGTGCATATAAATACTGTACAACTTTATTCTATAATGCTACCTAGTAAATAATTTCAATTCTCCAATTGATGATTATTCCAATAATTGATATCTTAAGAAGAGTTATGAAATTTATTAAATAATTCAAAAATCAAGTAAAATATGTCTATGCATTACCGTAGATTAAAAGCTTAATTATTTAAAATAAACTAGTAAACAGATTCTATTAAATATTGATTTTTTTTAATTTGGTGACTACTCGAAGTTGATTTCAAGAGTCGATTAAGATTATTATTATCTAACTTAGTGTTAGATTAACTTAAAAAAAATGATAATAGAGCAATAATAATTAATGTATGCTTGGAAATTGGAAGTTATACTTTAGCTGTAATAATTAATGGTAATTACCATTTCCATAAAGGCAAATAAATAAGAACCTTTTTTTGATTGCTTTGCTCTATCATAGGACAATAAATTTTATATTTATTCTGAAAACTTTAAATGTTCTCGATAACAATTCATTCTCTTCTATTCTATGATAACTTGTAATACTTGTTATAATGTTTTTTTTTTCATTAGAATAATGCCACATGAATTAAAAAAAATGATATTAACCCATTTTTGTTTGGATCTTTTAATAATTATTATAATAATTTAAAGAGAAATGGTATTTCCATACTAGATCTTCATCTGAAATGAAATAATATAAATAACATATTTTGAGCGTTTTTCATTCTTTCTATGAAAACTAGAATGGTTCTCAATGAAAATATATTCCACTTCTTTCTGTGATAACTTGAAATGCTCTCTATAAATATCAGTGGTCTCTTCTGAGTCAAATGGAAGGCTTCCTTGCAAATTTGCTCCTAGAGGCCATTGCTGAATTTAATCACCGGTGAAGCAGTAAAAGTGTTTCCAAACTGTAACCATTCATCCACTGGTAATTGACTGCTGTGAGGAGAGACACGTTGGTTACTCGTTATTGGGACAACACTGATTGAACAGCAATTGGTAGGATGGTGCTTGGTAGATGTGAAGATAGACCAGGATAACTACATGGTGGTAGGATATTAGTGAATATTAATAATTTATGATCATCAATTATTTTTCATAATTTCCATTAAATAAAATTGAGGAATACATACATTGTAAAAAAGTGGAATTATCAAATAAAAAATTTCCTTTAAATCTATATGAAATTAAAAAAATAAACAACATAGACAAATAGTCAATGATTGACGATTAATGAATGATAGTTAATGTTAACGATGCTCTTGCACTGAGAAAAATTAACAGATCCAACTGATCCACCCAGGAGTTTCTAAATATGGCTTTGTCTCTAAAGCGAGAAATTTTAGTGCATCAAACTATAGTTTATATGCACTAAAGTGCATCATTTCAATGCACTTTAGTGTCTTAACTATAAGTTTGTTAAAATGATGAGGAAATTATTCTTTCCTCATTTTTTGTCTAACTAACAAATTAACTAACTAACTAACTAACTAACAAACTAACTAACTAACTAACAAACTAACTAACTAATTAACTAACTAACTAACTAACTAACTAACTAACTAACAAACTAACTAACTAACTAACTAACAAACTAACTAACTAACTAACTAACAAACTAACTAATTAACTAACTAACTAACTAACTTATACCATCCAAACTATAGTTTGATGCACTAAAGTGTCTCGCTTTAGAAACATAGCCATATATTAAAGCCTTTATATTAAAAACAGTATGAGTCAAAAAAGAGCGAATAAGAAATTAAAATCATCATAACTTTAACAAGAACAACAATATTTTCGTCTGGTTTTCTTCGGCTAATGCAGAATTTTGTCAGCTATAACAACATTTTTCGTAGGTTCTAAAAATTCCAATAATAGTTTTTCACAGGGTGGAGGGTGGTCATAATCAGAGGGTGGTGAAAAAGCTCTTGCGCGAGCTTATTTGAAATCTGGCATATTAATTAATTTCACCGGCCTTTCTTGACTTTGTTCCTACATAAATACAAGATAAATTTTTGCATTTAAAAATTAAAAAATATTTTTGTATCGGCATAAATCAGCGTAAATCAGGAAATTAATTGTATTGTGCTGACGTGAGGCACCGTTGAAATACAGATTGGTTAGCTTTAAGTACAATACAGTCAACGTTTTCATGGAGTACACACACACGCGTGAGCTGTGATTAGGTCACATTTCACCCAATCACAGCTCTGCTCTCTCAGTTGTTAATGTCTTATATACCTATGTATTTATTTGTACTTATATGTTCCTTATTTGTATATGAAATTTGGTTCACATTAGTTTAGTGTGGTTCACATTAGTATTTTAATAACTTGCGAAAAATACAGTACTGTAGGTTTATAATTAATACATGTGTTTTTTAACACATAGTCAAACATTCCGCTACTTTCTGATAGTCAAAACTCATAAGGGTTTATGGTGCTAATTATATCGATTCATTTCTGCGACACTTTTGACCTGTTTTTATCATTTTACGGGATACAGAAATATTTTCTTAATCCAGGATGGGGTGCCACCTCATTGGTCTGAAATGGTCAGGTAGTAACTATATTAAATGTTTCCTTCCTGGTGGTTTAGCAGAGGTCTAGATGGCAACATGAGTCTTGAGTATAGAGTATTATGAGGCAACCGAGATCACCTGATCTTACACCTTGACAGTTTTTTCATGGTGTTATATCAATAGTAAAGTCTATTATACTCAACCCAAGATGTCAATAAGTTAGAAAAAATGTATAAAGGAATTGAAAATGAGGCATAACAATATGGTTTCATTCAGACACGTCTAAATCTAGTCATCCAAAACAATGGCATATTGGAGTCGAAGAAACTTCTCTGCATTTGATATTCTTTTCTTTCTATTTAATTCAGAGAATAACATCGGAACACAATAGTGTGTGTTCTTCATCTTCAAAGGAACTCTCAAAAAGAGATCTAGCCAATGTTTATCCTCATATTTTGCACAAAGTGATATTACACTTACTGGAGTGAAAGAAAGAAACTATTGTAAACATGCAGATGATGCAGTCAAAGGAAGGATATAATATATATTGCCGAAATCTTGGAGTGTTTATTGCCCCGAAGCGAATGTTATTTTGGCGAATCATATGAAATTGAATGCAGAAATTATTTACAGAAATTACTCTTTTTAAGTATATTAAATGGAAAAAGTGTGTGTTTGGGTCGAAATTGATAGGACGCCAAACAAGGTTTAACAATTAGATTGAAACAATTAGATCGTAATTAGATTGTTTATTATATTCCGCTCGTATTGAGTAATGAGAATACATTGCTCTTTTCTCCAGGTAACAATTTGTCCTGGGCAACATATAATTTCCCTAAAACAAATTGTTGTGACATAACAAATATTTTCGGAAAAACGTGAGATTAATAATTTTTACCATTAAAAATAATTAAAATTACAGTTGCATCATAGATCTGAACACTCGTTTTATTTCAATATTCGATAATAATATAGTTGATAATAATTATCATATTAAATGAAACGAAATGAAAATACTTTTTTTTTTTTTAAAGACTTATTTTTCCATCAAAAACAAGAGAATTACTTACTATACCATATAATCAATTAATTCTGAATATGTAAACTATCTCCAAGAAATTATAACACTATTTATTTACTCCCATACATTATTCCCATCAATTTTCTCACCAATATTTAGAAACCAGATTCCAAATTGTATGGCGCTGCAACATCTTCCACGATCATAAATACCAATCGGGCATAACTAATTACTGAAATTGTTGGAGAGTTCTTTAGCGACAGTGTGAAAGAGAAACTCTTTTTGAACCTCAGAAAATATTCATCTACGAAAGTAAAAAAGTACATCTTTAAAAATTAGTTGTCTGGTTTGATGTTTACCTTTTATTCATTGAATTAATTCTAGCGTGTCAAACGCGATTTTTTCAATGATTTTCTTGTAATATATAAGTAAAGAAACCATATTAAACGAAGAAAAATTTTCATTTGTGATAAAAATAAATAATAAATTCGGTTCGAGGAAATTTGGTCTTGGAAAATTCGGTCTAAAAAAATTCGGTTTCGGAAAACTCGGTCTCAGTTTATAATGGTGTTATTGAAGAACAATAATAGAAAAAGATGAAATTATGAGTACTTAAATGTGTAGTTAATTTATTAAAAGCGGATAAACGTCATAAACTGTTGTAAAATAATACGTAACGTTAGTAATTTTAACATGTTTTGACATTTATTTAACATGAGATTTGAGCGGAAAATTCGGTCTCAGAAAATTATGTCTCGGAATATTCGGTTTCAAGAATAAATACTACTTATGAATTAGATGTATCGGAGGGCGTGCCCTCTCCCGAACCCCCCCCCCCTGCCAGGTTATCAAACAACCGAAATTTCCGGTACCGAAATCTCAAGATCGAATATTCCGAAACTGAAATTTCCGGCCACCAATAAATTCACAATTATAGCAAATTAATGTGAGCGGTAAAATGTGCTCTAATAAATGAAAAGTTTCCTTAGATAGTTTAAGGAAAATATCTCAAAAAATACGCAGTACATCACTTGAAAAGGGACAAATATATGTTGCCTTTGCACATAAAGGATCCATTCTAGTTTGATTAGTTAAGATAATGTCACTCAAAATGATTTGCTTTTATCTTCTTTGAATAAATTTATAATTCGTACTGAAAATCGTAGGATTTTTTTGTTTTTTCCGAGAGATATTTTAAAATTTAAAATTTGTTTTTAATTTGATTTCTTTCAGCCATTGTAAAAATAAATGTTTATTTGATTTAACTTTTTCTCTATCTAAATTTTTATGCATCTTGAAAAAAAAAATGAAGAATAACTTATTAAGCCAATATCACGTTTCACCAAGCATGAATTAGCAGTTCCATTAATCTGCTATTTTCAACATTAAAGATTATTAATTACTAACGCTATACTTTGTAGACTATTTTAGGGAATGTGGTTTTCTTGATGCATTTCTTCAATTAAAGTACACTTTATTCCTATACTTATTCTGGAATTCAGTAATATAATTATAGTTTGCATTATCTTGATTGCAGATTATAATCGTAATTATTATAACTACTACCTTTATACCTAGTTCCTATTATAAATGAAATATTTTTTACCGGAGTACGATTGTTTTTAAAAAAGTTTGTGGAGATTTTATTTGCTTTAAATTCATTAGGTTTAAAGATTATTTATTTTAAATTTGAATGATTCAGTACGGCTTGTACTAATACTTTAGACCCCAGAACTATTTTTATTGTATTTCTTTATGTTAAATACAAATATATTCGTATCATTTGATCTAAGTAAGTTATATTTAAAAAATATTGGTCTTTATACGATTTGCATAAGAAATATTTATATTATTACCGTTTATTTAGAGGATAGACTACCTGAGTACTATTTGCTATATTACTTTTAGGTATAAAATGACTTTTTTTGTATTCAATACCGTCAAGTACGACTTATATGAAATTTATTATCTCAAAGTAGTGTTTGTGGTAAGACTATTTATCTCTGTCCGGTTTTTACAGATATGATTAGTTTGTGTTCGCATTTATTATAATAATATTTATTCTATTACCATATATTTTAAAGTGTTCGATCTCAGTCCTTGTTTTCTTAATTCATGTAGGTGCTAGTACGGTTTTTGTTATAACTATTATTACGTAATACGATTTGAGATAAATGATTCGGTGTTAGGCCTTTATACCCAAGGAACCTCTCCCATCTCAAATACATAAGTAATATTTAAATTTATAATCCAGCACTTAATTGAAATAACTCAGGATTTCATTGAGCTGAATTATTTAAAAAAAACATTTCTATAACGACAATAAATTTCCATTATTACAACAAGAAAAATATAATATAAAATAACTAATTACGATCGTGTGTCAAAAATTGATACTTTCTAATTGGAAAATATCTTTAAATGGTGTTAGTAAATTATAATCGCCTACGGTATAAACTTACTAATATGAGAAATCAGTGAAGCTGAACAATATTACTGCAACTAAATATTTTGGTTATGTACTTATTCGGGCAATGAAGCATACAACAGTTTTTACGTTATTTTCAAATGGATTTATCACTAGCAATTCAAACAAATAATTGAAAGTTAAAACTCAGTAAACAAAATACTAACATCTAACATCTATATTGAACTGGTATGGATATCAAAATTGAAGCATTATAATCAATAATCTAAGAGATAAAAAAATTAAAAGTGTGATGGCTGCAGTTAACAGAATAATGGCATCAAACTCCTAACATTAAGGCTCGTTAAGACGATGTGGAAGATAGCAATAGGGTCCTAACATGAGGTCCATTTATATTACATGGGTAATCCATGAAAACCTGTTAATAAACAATAAATTATTCCTATATAGGTAGCTAATACTTTAAAGGCTTATAATCTAATTTTCTTTAGAAAGCCAACACTGGTGAGAAAAACATTGAAAGAAAAGCATAAATATACGTACATAGCCTATAATAGTAGCTATTTTTTCTATGGTATTGCGAGGATGAAGAATATAATAATCATGCTTTCCAAACAATAATTTATTATTAATTGAAGTTTTTTATTGCTGACTAAACTTGGCTAATTAATGTACTTAAAGTTTTCTGTGAGTTTTCAAAACAAATTTTTGTGATGTAGACATATGCTTCGCAGTCAAAATATTCTTTCTCCCATCTGTGACTTAGATAACTAATTCAGTATTCAATAAATTACTCTAAAACAATTACTTGAAAGGCGAGCCCTCGATAAAAATTTATCGAATGAATAATAGTTTGCTCTATAAACAATAATTGCTCGACCGAACAATAATTAATCTAATGACAAATTCATGGAATGTTTGGTTAGTTTCGTATGTGGGGGGGGGATCAACAACCTAGGATTGATATGACAACAACCTCTCCCGATTTAGTTAGTGACAAAATGTATACTTTACATTTCTTAATACAAATTTTGCATACTAACACCATGAATGTGTTTAATTTACTTCCACAAAAATATCATTTAATCAATTGATCATTGAATCAAATTAATGCTCACTTGAGCGAATATTTTTTCTAGCAATTGCATTTTTTTATAAATTAATTGTTTCCGAGAAATTTACTTACCACAAATTAATTTGGAGAACTTTCAATTGCTCTGATTTATAGAATTAAGACTAATGTTCGAGAAAAAAAGTTATTCCAATTTTATCCCACCGTTCAGTTCATCGTTCAAATACGCACAGTGAAATATTATTTTTCACAAATAAACATCTTCTTTTGTCAAGTTGCTTTCAAGAAGAAAACACCTATTGTGTTGTGTTGCAAAACTTTAAATAGAATCAAAGGGAGAGAACATTCAGGTAGGGTAAGTTCTGAGTTATCAGACGGTTCAGATTTTCGATCTTATATATTTTTTTATTTAATAATTGTATTGAAGAATCCAATGTAAGAAAGCCATCATAAATAAATGAAAAGTCATTTTTAGTTAGGTACCTACAATTTTTATTTAATTATATTTCTTCATTAGGAAAATGTGTTCTTTGCCTTAGATGAAAATTTGTATTTAAGATAAAAATTCATATTTTACTTCAATATATAAACTGTTTTTCCTTATTTATTTCGCGAAGTATATTTTTTAAGGAATACAAAATTTATGAACTGCCAGTCGTCCATAACTGAAGAAAGAATCTGTTCAGACTCAACTCTTGGCACTAAAATAATCTTAAATTGAAGATTAGATATCAGTGAATTTACAAGGCCGTGTCAACCAATTCAAGTGAGTGCACTTGCCCTTGAAATAATTAACTAGATTTTAATATTAGGCATTCCAAAGAAATTGATTTTAGGTAGTTTAGATATGTAGGTATTCAAAACTTCTAATCATTTGCAATTTAAAAATGTTTATACTTTTTGAACAGTTTACTAGAATTATTCTAGTTATTAAAATAACTTAATATTTATGTTATAAGATTACAATCTATTTCACACTGGGCAATAATTCACTATTGGAGATATTTTTTACTATGCAGTGACGTATTGCTTGAAATGTCTCTAGAATATCAATCATTGCTTTTTATATCTTCTTTTACGTCAAAATAACGGAAGATATAAATAACAAAATCAATGATTTATTAGACTAAATTATGACTGTTAGTAAGTAAATAATGTAAAAGATCTAGTCGAGCTATAGACAGACGACTTACAATTATTATATAAATTACTGAAATGCAAATGCTATATGTAATATGATATGAAGTATAACATATTCATGCAATTGATCATGTTGTTAACGAATATAAATATTAATGAAAAACTACAAAATTATTGACTGACAAATGGACTCCATTGAAAATATCTCCACCTGTTCGTATTTATTCCTCAAGTACAATCACAATATTTGTTGGATATTTTGCGTATTACAATTTTCTCATGTAAATTCTAAGACTCAATTCAAAAGCTCTACTTATATCTCTCGGATCTCATCTAAGTATCTTTATTTTGATGGCTCCATTCAATTACCTGGCCGTCACCTCACTTTCTCTGCAAGTTAATCCTAGCGGCTCTCCAAGAGTTTCCACCCGAAATAAAAACTTGGTACAATATCCACTGAAGGGCGGCTGTTGTGAATGCCAAATGAAGAGCAGGTGGGAGATCAGTTGAAGTTCGTCGTTAAAATGACACAAAAGAAGGAAATTATTCCAGAGGAAGATTAAAACAGCGGTTACTGAGTCGGAAAAATGAGATGAGATTTGGGCTGACCGTGATTGGGATATTAATGAAACTCCTTGCAATCTGTGAGCTCAGAAACTTCACAATGAATGTAGCGTGAATGAGTGCAGTGAGAGAATGAATGTAGCGTGAATGAGAGCAGTGAGAGATGGATTGAAGTGTGAATAAGTGCAGTGAGAGAGTGATTGAAGTGTGAATGAGTGCAGTGAGAGAGTGATTGAAGTGTGAATGAGTGCAGTGAGAGAGTGATTGAAGTGTGAATGAGTGCAGTGAGAGAGTGATTGAAGTGTGAATGAGTGCAGTGAGAGAGTGATTGAAGTGTGAATGAGTGCAGTGAGAGAGTGATTGAAGTGTGAATGAGTGCAGTGAGAGAGTGATTGAAGTGTGAATGAGTGTAGCGAGAGAGTGATTTTAGTGTGAATGAGTGAAGCATTAAATGAGAAAAGAATGAATGAGTGAAGTGTGTTAGTGATTAAATTTATTTCATTAAAATGGTTTTGGAATATTTCTTTGTGAATTGAGCAACTGGTGTTAAGAAAATTTGACCACGAAAATTTCATCTTGCCAAAATTAGTCTGCAGAAAAATTGTCCAATAGTTTATTTTCCATTAGTTGCAATACAATGATAGATACTTACTTTCTTTCAGTAGCACGAGATCGGATTAGATGATCAAAAGTAGATATATGGTACTGATTAAAATGATAAAAAATACCATTTTGTACTAAATATTTATTTGATAAATTAATCAAATACGAAACAATCACCTTAAATGAATACAAGATATAATCTATCAAATTATTAGGAACCCAAATAGGAATATCAAATACTTTTAATAAATATATTTTTTAATGAATTTTCAAACACTAAAATAATTAAATTTGTACAATATAAATTAAGAAGTTTTTATCCTGCTAAATGCGTTTGAAACTATCTCATAAATATATTATTAAAACTTCTTATCGTTTCTGTTTTGAATCTTATGAAAAGGGCCAAAATTTCCGTGTGCAAATTTTCCAGTCACGGAAAGCTTCCAAGACCGGCAGTCATTAATCAGCAGATCTGGTGGCACCTGCCGAGTAATTCGTTTCCATCAGTTCAAGTATTTAGATCCACAATCTAGTTATTAGTTTGGCTGAATAATGATCGTATTTACTGGGTGGATTTTTATTGAGAAGAATTATATCAATGTGTTTGATTAAAATATAAACTGCATAGTATTTGATTACTAGGGATAGGTTCATCTTCAGTTTGCACAGTCAGAATTTACCGGTGACGTCAATAATGAATTAATTTCAACGGAATTGAAAATACAGTCAGAAAGGAAAATGGGTCCACGAAAAAATTCATTCACTATCGATACTGTGTCAAAGCTATGGATGTAGAAAAACTTCATATTCACATATCTAGTAAAAGATTCATGCAAAGTGAACCATAACTATTTGAAGAAAACTCTCTGTCAAAACATAATTGCACATGGATATAGAAATGCTATTCTTAGAACACATTCACATACCATGGAATATGCTATATGCATTTTTTGTTAAATATTTTCTTACTATCAGCGTATGCCGTAATAATTAACTTTGAAAGAAAAATTATATTCAAATTCGAGTAACCAATAAATTGGATAGATTGTTTTTTGTCTATTTCTTGCATTAATTTAGAATTTGTTGAAGTTATCAAATCAATATTTAATTAAATTAGATTGCTCATAACTTTACTTCATCTTTACCACGTGTCGTCTACATTACCAGAATCTCTTCATACTACCTATATATAAATAATTATTTTAGAATGAATAAGGAGGTTATTCAAACTGAACTTTGATGTTTTTTGTTTACATACTTTCGAATACAAATATTTCTATTCATCATCAGTACAAGAAATGTAAAACCTGATCCTAACAATGATTGTTTTGACTAGGATATGGCTAGTGACTCTGACTCTAGCACTCTTCCGTGAAAAGGGTCGCGGAGCTCTGTTTCACGGTCAAAATGTACGTTTAGAATCATTGATCGTGAAAATATTATAGAGGTAGTGAATTACTGACTATTGAATCATCTTAAACCAGCGGTATATACTATTTAATACCATTTAATTTCGTTCCGTCTATGTTATTCTTCAGATCTATGATTTTAAGTGTAAATGGTCACAACATTAGTTATGACAATTGACCAACTGTTATGTTGGATACCATCTTTCGATTTTACAACACTAATTGTATAGGAAAATTGTACTTTATTTTTATCTCTAAAGAAATAAGAAGTATACGATTAAATATAACATATCATTTTTAAATGTATATTCGATAGATATTTCTATATGAAACAATAAAATTGATTTATAGTTTGTCTTATTATCATAAAAATATATTCCCCACTCACCTGTCACCATTGATTGTTAATTAGAAGTTGGTAGACTGATCGACACGAAAACTCTATTTCAAATGTATGTAGAAAACACACAGTTTTCATTTTGAAAAGTTCAAAAACTATTAAAGAAGTAGAGTTTGCTCCAAGTTATCGGACTTTTCCATATTCTTGATAATATGAGACAATTTTTTGAACAATTATAAATAAAACTTTATATTATTCCGTATCTAAGATACTGTTGGCATCATGTATACCAATTAAAATAAGAGTAGAAGAATAATGACGATCATTTACATTTTAAATGATCGAAAATGCAGGATCATACAGTAGCTTGTAAGTTTTCCTAGATTCATCCATATAGATGTATATAAAATCATTTAAATTCGATAGAAATTATTTCAATTTTAATAAATTATGGAGTTTTCCTCATGTCAGTTTCGAATATTCTCCTCCCACAGTTTTGTTTCATTTCTCTGGTTTGATAAGCAAATAGATTGAGTTAAGAAGAGTAAACTTATCCTTAAATTGAATGACGTTAAACTGAGGTAAAATTTACTGCAGGACATATGAGAATTTTAAGGCGTCAATTTGCTTTCATGTCGGCATAAAATAAGACATTGGAGTTGATTGAATATTTATAAGAAAAGTAATCTCTTGTAAGAAATACATAATATATTAATATTTTGACTTTTTCATTCATTGGTTTTAGTTCAATTCTTCATTCTTAATTAGTATATAGAATTGTAATTAGTATTTATAATGTTATTTTTTATAATATTAAAGAGATATGTATGCTCTATCCTAAATATTTTTTATATTCAATTATCAATAAGCTCTCTGTATGCTTCCTCAATATTAAAATTAATATTAATAAGCAATTCCATTTATATGTTCCACATTGACAATTATAGTCCCACAAACTTAATTCACAAACATTACGAATTAAAAAAAAAAGATTTCTTCTTCTAAAGTATTTACAATTTGATAACATATGAAAAATAAAATACAGATATATATTTCTCATTCCTTTTATAGATATCATGAATATATTTGACTGTTGCTTCTTTTCTGTTGCACATAACGATCACAATCGTTAGCAACATTTTTATATACATTTATATATATCTGAAAAGATAATATAATAACAAACTGCAATGTGATACCCCTGAATGAAATAACATTTTAATGAGATATTTGTTTGGTTACTATATTTCAGATTCTCCGGACTAATTATAATTTATTATGGTAGATTTGTGTGTTCATTTTCCCCTTAATTACCTTATATAAAATATAGCAAAACATTTTGATATATTTTATATATATATATGTGATAAAAAATTTTTATATATAAAATCATGTTTATTGTTCAACTGATTATAAAAGAAAGATAATTCACTATATCCTACACAAATATTACATCTTTTAACATAATAAATATTCTATATATTCAAATTTACTCTCAAGCTAAACCGATACATCTACATTTATACTCTTAACTTTATAATGATTGAAATGAATTTATTACTCACACATATTCTCTTTATGAATAACTGTGTTTGATGAACAGTGAATTAAATCACTATCAAGTGCTCTAATCAGAATAATACATATGGTTATAATAACAAGTAATTCCTTTGGTAATTATTAACAGGTAATTCCTTTGGTAATTATTAACAGGTAATACCTTTGGTAATTATTAAAAGGTAATTCCTTTGGTAATTATTAACAGGTAATTCCTTTGGTAATTATTAACAGGTAATTCCTTTGGTAATTATTAACAGGTAATTCCTTTGGTAATTATTAACAGGTAATTCCTTTGGTAATTATTAACAGGTAATTCCTTTGGTAATTATTAACAGGTAATTCCTTTGGTAATTATTAACAGGTAATTCCTTTGGTAATTATTAATAGGTAATTCCTTTGGTAATTATTAACAGGTAAATCCTTTGGTAATTATTAATAGGTAATTCCTTTGGTAATTATTAACAGGTAATTACTTTGGTAATTATTAATAGGTAATTCCTTTGGTAATTATTAACAGGTAATTCCTTTGGTAATTATTTATAGGTAATTCCTTTGGTAATTATTAACAGGTAATTCCTTTGGTAATTATTAACAGGTAATTCCTTTGGTAATTATTAACAGGTAATTCCTTTGGTAATTATTAACAGGTAATTCCTTTGGTAATTATTAACAGGTAAATCCTTTGGTAATTATTAATAGGTAATTCCTTTGGTAATTATTAACAGGTAATTACTTTGGTAATTATTAATAGGTAATTCCTTTGGTAATTATTAACAGGTAATTCCTTTGGTAATTATTAATAGGTAATTCCTTTGGTAATTATTAACAGGTAATTCCTTTGGTAATTATTAATAGGTAATTCCTTTGGTAATTATTAACAGGTAATTACTTTGGTAATTATTAATAGGTAATTCCTTTGGTAATTATTAACAGGTAATTCCTTTGGTAATTATTAACAGGTAATTCCTTTGGTAATGATTAATAGGTAATTCCTTTGGTAATTATTAACAGGTAATATCTATGGTTATAATAACAAGTAATTCCTTTGGTAATTATTAACAGGTAATTCCTTTGGTAATTATTAACAGGTAATTCCTTTGGTAATTATAAACAGGTAATTCCTTTGGTAATTATTAACAGGTAATTCCTTTGGTAATTATTAACAGGTAATTCCTTTGGTTATAATAACAGGTAATTCCTTTGGTAATTATTAACAGGTAATTCCTTTGGTAATTATTAACAGGTAATTCCTTTGGTAATTATTAACAGGTAATTCCTTTGGTAATTATTAACAGGTAATTCCTTTGGTAATTATTAACAGGTAATTCCTTTGGTAATTATTAACAGGTAATTCCTTTGGTAATTATTGACAGGTAATTCCTTTGGTAATTATTAACAGGTAATTCCTTTGGTAATTATTGACAGGTAATTCCTTTGATAATTATTGACAGGTAATTCCTTTGGTAATTATTAACAGGTAATTCCTTTGGTAATGATTAACAGGTAATTCCTTTGGTAATTATTAACAGGTAATTCCTTTGGTAATTATTAACAGGTAATTCCTTTGGTAATTATTAACAGGTAATTCCTTTGGTAATTATTGACAGGTAATTCCTTTGGTAATTATTAACAGGTAATTCCTTTGGTAATTATTGACAGGTAATTCCTTTGGTAATTATTGACAGGTAATTCCTTTGGTAATTATTAACAGGTAATTCCTTTGGTAATTATTGACAGGTAATTCCTTTGGTAATTATTGACAGGTAATTCCTTTGGTAATTATTGACAGGTAATTCCTTTGGTAATTATTGACAGGTAATTCCTTTGGTAATTATTAACAGGTAATTCCTTTGGTAATTATTAACAGGTAATTTCTTTGGTAATTATTAACAGGTAATTCCTTTGGTAATTATTAACAGGTAATTCCTTGGTATTTATTAACAGGTAATTCCTTGTTAATTTAGTTGTTTCAAGTGGTTACTTGGTTACCAAATAAGGTTCTGAAGAGTAAATTATCCACAAAATTAGGTTTTTGAAGTAGCTTCTATGCTTCCAGACTTTGTAATGCTCTTGAGAGACTCTCTTTGCTTAAAAAAAATAAACGTACGCTGTGTACTAAATTTACTCATTGGGTAGAGATTAATATTGTTTGTGTCATTTAAATTTAATGCAAATGGAAAAAAAAGTGGATCGATCTTCATATGAGGGAAAATAAAAATATTTGCAAATTGAAAATATTATAATATACTAAATGGGTCAGAAAAATTGCTCTAATTTGTATTTAGGTTATAATTGAATGTTACCTTAAAATAAAATTCATAATTAAGATATATAGTGTTTGGGTTAGGAAATTAATCACTTTTTCATTTATAAAAGTTTATTAATAAGAATATTAATATAAAATTTCCAATACAAAATCTGGTAGTTGGAAATTTATTTACGATGCATATTCTATTATACTAATAATTAGTATACTAATTTTTGACTAATTAATCAAAAAAAATGATTAAACTAATATATCAATCTGCACATGAATTAAAATCATGCCCTGTTAGACCATAATAAGGGAAAATCACTAATAAGGAAAAAATCAGTATAGATAAATTTTGCTCTCTACAAATATTAAAGATGCATGTTTTTCACAATCTAACCTTTGTTAAAATATTTGGTTTATTGAACACCTCCTTCCCATTTGTGCAATTTTAATTTTCCGTCTGGAGTAACTTTCAATGAGTTGCAAAATGAGGTTTTTTAGTTTGTTGTGAAATTAGGCCGAAAATATTCTATTTTCCTTCCAAATTTCTGAAAACTCAAATAAAATTCGTAAATAGGGGATCAACCGCTTGTTTTAACTTAAAGTATTAATGAATTCATGCACAAACCAAAATAATTGAAGCGAAACTCACATAGGAACAGAAAAATGCATTGAAAAGAAAAACAAAAACTAAAGAAATATATATATAACAATTAATAAAGTTTTTGAGCAAAAAGGTCGTAGAAATATATTTTACATATAACTACAAAATTTCTTTCAAATTGGAAGGCAAATGAAGGAATGGTTTCTAACTGAAACCCACTTAATGAAAATACATATCTTAAATAGAATCTCACTGTCCAGATTCTTGTTGGATACCAATTGTCATGCTTTTTGCACAGGTAATCACTCCTACAGTATAATAATATTGTATCAGTTTCCCCATCAGATGTTGATGAAAACTAGACATATCATTGATATGTTTATGTTATTTTTTCATTGATATTCAAAGATAAATACAATATGATAAGTAAATATATTGATTATTATATCCCTAATTATCATTTTAGGTGTGACGGTAGTGGCGCCATAGTTAATATCGTGATACCACTATAAAATTTTATAATATTATTTAATCCCATCCTATCATTATATTACTTTCTTTCTCGTTATTTCAAATATATAAATTTAATTACGAATATTCTTGAATAAATATTTATATAATAAATTATATTTTATATTCCAATCCCAAAAGTCTATTTCACTTTATTGTATGCTTATTTCACTTTAG
>CANNZV010001984.1:80203-199491 GCA_947561585.1 Caprella mutica
CACCCGAACCCCTCTACCATGTCTTGAAACAATCATAAAGTGTGCAGTACAACAAACTAGCGGATACAGCAAACTAAATAAGTGTAATAATTTTATGTTGAGAGGTCAGTAGCAGTATCATGACTACGGGCTACAGTAATATTGACACTAATATTATTGGGTCGGAATATGTGTATCCATAATACATACTTGCATTCGAATATAATTTATATTCAATAACAGGTACTGTACTAGTATCTATAATACAGAAAAATATCTTTACACTTTAACTGAAAATATTAATTATATAAAGACGGAACAAATTTATTAGAATGATGTTGTAAAACTTCATGCATAAAGAAACGTTCTCTGGTAAAACTGATGTGGGAGGCAATCACTAAAAAGAAATATATGATTTATTGTAAATAGTTGACAGTGATTTATTAGATACGTGTATAGAGAATATTCTTAAATAAGTATAGTTGACTTACAGGCATATTCTTTTTAGCTGCAATATAAATAGGTCTAGGAATATAAAATACAGGCTTATATTGATGAGAACACTGTTGGGAATTTTGGGAACGCAGTAGCCAATTACGACTTTGGTGAAATTTTAAATGCTGACAATGATGATTATACTATGGAAAAATTTAGCGATGTACTCTTCCATTTATATGATAGTTGTTGCCCACTTAAAAATAAAACTGTTTCTAATCGTTCGCTAAATAAATCTTGGATAAATGGTGAAATTTGGGCAATGTAAAAAAACGTAGAAATATGTACTTATTGCTCCTTCAGAATAAAGTGAGTGGCTATACCTATAAAAGATTTAGTAATTTCGTAACTTCGTCTATTAGGCAGTCCAAACGACAATATTATAGGGACAAGTTTCTACAGTTTAAGAATGATGTGGGAAGAACATGGAAGTGTATAAACTCTGTATTGGGTAAGAGGAGAGGTACAGGTAATTCTGTTGAAGAGTTAGTGCTTGATGACGTTAAACTAGCTGATTCCAAGTATATTGCCAATGCTTTTAATGATTACTTTGCTTCTACTGGACGTAATATTGGCAATTCAATGGAGCCGGGCATTGGATTACCACGCGATTACTTTTCTGCAGTGCCTGTTGGGTCTTTTGTATTCGCTCCGATAAACCTATCTGAAGTTGAAGCTGTATTTAAATCATTAATAAATAAGTCTGGACATATTCATTCAATTCCCATCTCTGTTTAAAAAGCAATTAGTAGTATCCTTTCGCCATTAGTGGCAGTTATAATCAATAATTCTATTTCGTCAGGAGTTTTTTCTCGCTCGTTGAAGTTAGCTAAAGTAATCCCTTTATTTAAAAATGGTGCAAAGAATTCAATATCTAACTATCGCCCAATCTCTATTTTACCAACTTTCAGTAAAGTAATTGAGAAATTAGTTTACAAGCGGGTCTATAAGTATCTTGTTAAGTTTTCTTTGTTATCTAACGATCAGTTTGGTTTTAGACCCGGTAGATCTACAAATCTTGCGTTGCTAAATTTTCTAAACTATTTGTATCCTGCTATTGATTCTAATCATCATGTATTTTCTATATTTCTTGATTTTTCTAAGGCTTTTGATAGTGTCAACCATGAAATATTGTTAGTCAAAATGTACCATTGTGGTTTCAGAGGAGTAATTTTGGATTGGTTTAGATCGTATCTTTCTGATCGTAGGCAGTCTGTTGAGGTGGGTGGTGCGTACTCGGATCACGTGTTGGTTACTCATGGTGTTCCACAAGGTAGTGTGTTGGGGCCATTGCTATTTTTAATATTCATAAATGATTTGTCAAATGCTTCTGACAAATTCAAATACGTACTTTTTGCTGACGACAGCACTCTTTCTCTGAAATTTAACCCAAGAACTGAACCCTCTCTAGTCCAGCTTGTTAATTCTGAGCTTTGCAAAATTTATAACTGGCTCTTGGTTAATAAAATCAAAGTCAATATTGATAAGACTCATTTTATTCTGTTTAGCTATGGACAAAGTGTCAGTGTTCAGGGAATCAGGTTGGGTGATAGTGAAGTGTCCCAGGTTGATAAGACAAAGTTTTTGGGAGTCGTAATTGATCAGAAATTGAAATTTGATAGTCATATTTTGCACTTGGTCAGCAAGATGTCAAAAGTCCAGGTAGTATTAAACAGACTGAAATTCTTTTTGCCCACAGATACACTGCTTTCATTGTACCAATCCTTAGTCAACTCCTGTATATCCTATGGAATTGAGGTGTGGGGGAGTGCAGCTTCTTTTCGTGTGGATGCTGTTTTTAAAATGCAAAAAGCGTCTGTGAGAGCAGTCAATAATGCTCCTTTCCGTTCTCACACTTCCTTATTTTTCAAACAGTGTGGGATCTTGAAGCTGTTAGACATTTTTCAATATAGCGTATTGGTGAGAATGTTCAGTGCTATTCGTTTCAATTATGATACTCACCTGTTCAATGATTTAACTTGTCACCAAGATATGCATGGTTATATGACAAGAAATAGGGAGAACATAATATTGCCTAAGTTCAGTAAGGTTAAGTCTAAAATGTGTATATATTTTATAGGACCAAAGTTGTGGAATGAGTTGCCTGAACAATTAAAGATTATCGAGAACTTAAAGACTTTTAAAATTTCTCTCATGGAGTATTTCATTAATCATTATTAGTTTTTTTGTAATTTTTGTAATTAGTTTAGTTTTTTTAATTAGTTTTTTGTAATTTTATTCCTGTAACCTCTGTAGTTTTTTTTCTTCTCCTTCTTTATATAATGTAGCATTTGTATCACTCTATATTTATTTTTATTATCAGAATGTTCCTTTAATATTTAGGAAGGCCTTAGAGCCTTTTTGAGCTCACCAGGGCCTTGAATACCAATATTCTTTTTAATGTGTTTGTACTAATATTGATGACTTTGTATTCTTGAATAAATTGTATCCTTGTATAATTATAATCATTCCACTTCTCAATTATTATTCAACTGAATATATGGTCATTAATATAATCGTTTTATATAGATTTATGTAAATAAAATGTAATGTTTCTTTTATAAGTTCACTGTTATTTTCGTAATTAAATTTCTCACAAAAAAAGTAATAAAGAGCCATTATGAAAATTCTTTTGATTATTATAATTATCAATGAATAAAGTTTTCTTTCCAATTGACAGTGAACAAAAAATGTATGGATCAGAATTTTAAAATTAATACTATCAACGCGAAAAATTCCATGTATTTATCAGTAATTAAATTCGCTTTCTCTTGAATTTTAAGCTTATACAAGAATCTAATTTAACCTCTAATGAGAATTATTTTTCATTTAATGCCGAAGTGAACATATTTTTAGGTTTTTTGGCATTGTTGTAGATGCAATGGTTATCCCTTTGAATCCACATCGACTTTCTACAGTGTGTATAAAAAGGAAAACATTTTTTCACTAAAATAGATGGATAAAAATCTGCAATATATATTTTTTATTTCCTTTGAAGATGAATAATGAATGTGTGATATTTAGAATGAGTGGTGTTAGTGGGAAAGATCAGTTGTTCAACGGGGTGTGGAAAAGACATTAAGGATAGATTAATGAACATATAAAATATTCCATGTACAGTGGTATAAATAATGAGTCACTGATCAGTATTCAATTTTATATATTTTTATTCTAATTGAAGCTCAGTGCTAATATCAAGCGGGTCCAAGAACCTTTATCTTTTATAGTATTGTATTAATATTCTTCATAAATAGAAATAAAAGTATTAAAGCAAAACATACCTCGCTACATACGCTGTGTTCTATAAGAAACATTATTTTTAAATTGCGAATTAAAAGCGCTAAAAATTCGTCAAGATACATCATTCTAAAGAAAAAGAATGGATTTTTATGAATATTATAAATTAATTGTCCTATATCCTATGACGCACATCTGTACAAAAGATGTTGAAAATGACCCCCTACAGCCTGAAGACAGACCGAAACCCGCTTCAGAACGTTCTGGCAAACTTTCTTGGTAGTGTCCAGTTTATACAGGGTGGGGCGTAAGTTTGGAAGCAAATGAAAGTGCATATTATAATCCAACGAAAAATATATTTAATAATTTACAGTTATGTATTATTACATAAGGGTTTTAAGAATTCAAAAATCATAAATTTATTCAAAATGTCCCCCCTTGTTTTTAATAACAGCCTCAAATCTCCTCCGAACTCCTCCTACTGCGGCACGCAACTGTTCTTGTGAAATTTCCTTCCAAGATCTCTGGAGCGAACGCTTTAAATCATCCACACTGCGATGGAATTTACCACAGGCCTTTGATTCAAGAATGGACCATACCGAAAAGTCCATAGGATTAACATCTGGGGAGCAGGGAGGCCACATTTCTTCGGACCAAAACCGTGGAAGATGGTCATGGCACCAGTTTTGAGTGACATTTGCAGTATGTGAAGTCGCGTCGTCTTGCTGAAATGTCCATAGAGTGTCATTACCGAAGTGATCCTTAGCTGACTCCAACATTGGAATCAAAATATTCTCAATATAACATTTAGCATTGATTTTGGCGCCTTAATCCACAAAAATTAAAGGAGATCTCCAAGTTTCTGAAACGGCGGCCCAGACCATTACTGAAGCAGGTTTCATAGTTCTGTTGACAGTTTTTTGGTTGTATGGGATGTCTTTTGCACTTTTACCAATTATTCTGCCATTCCTCCGGTTGTGAGCCATTTCCACTGTGAAATTTTTTTCGTCAGACCAAACAATTTCACCAGCCGTGCCAAACTTCAATTCTCTCATAAGTGCTTTGCTTCTCTCCATCTCTTTTTCTTTACAGCTTCTGACAGAGTCTGTCTCTTTTGGAGGGTGAAAGAGGACATCTTTAGGATTTCTTCGACAACTCTTCTCATTGTTCTGGGACTCACATTAGCTGTTTTGGGTAACAATCGTATTGACCTTTTCGGGTTCCTCCTGATCTTCTCTCGGGCACATTTTATCAGTTGTTTGGTGCGTTGAGAGCGTGGTCTACCACTTCTTGGACGATCAGTCAAGTCTCCTCTCTCATTAAAACGCTTCACACACTTCCAAACAGTCGATCTCGCTATTGAGAGAGTCTTTGAAATGACGGAATCTGACTTCCCGGCGTGGTGTAGAGCAATAATGGCTTCTCTTTTGTCTGACATTTTTGAATTGACTAAATTTTTGTAAAAAATAACACTGCCACGTCATAATGTAGTGTCTCTACTATAGTTCAAACCCTATCACCTACTTAGGAACATATTTTTAAGAATTATATTAATGTTTGAAAAATTGCTTCCAAACTTACGCCCCACCCTGTATCTGACAGCAAAACTTTGACCACGGATGTTTTTTGTCACGTTTTTTTTATGTGTCATCAAATAAAATATACAATTATTCGAGTGTAAATTACATAATCCAGGTATTAAATTATTATAAATTTATCACCTTATATACTAGCTATATGTGTAAATATTTTCATTTGATAAATTTTACATTTTCACTATGTTTTCATCATATCATTTAAATCAGTAAATATTATAGCTGATAAAAAGTTCAATTTATGTTATAATTATTATCCCTGGGTCCGCTCTTTCGCAAATATTTTGAACAAAATAAAATAAAATTTAGTTATTGAAACTATTCATTGAATTGTTATCAGTAAAATAATCTCATGGTTAGTATGACGGACAGACAGATATCCTTCTTTTCAAATACAGAATTAGAACATATGAAATGACTTGGTTTGACTAATTTTCCTAATTTATTCCTCAAAGAATTGTCTCTAAATCCAAGTATACAATTAACTGCTCAATCAATCATCAACTCTCGATAATTAATAAGCCAATCTGTTCAGTAATTAGGAGTTGGAAGCCGAGAAACCTACTGAAATGCTCCCAACAAAGAATTAATTATGGGTCCAGTATACTGAATCCGGTAAATAGAGTCCTATATTATTAACTGATTGAACTTTCTCCATAATTCCACATGATGCTAAGTATAATTTCAGGAGGTTTTTCAACGCTATAAATGTTGTACTAACAATTTTATATTTCATTTCATGAATTCTCATCAGTATATTCATTACACCCTATTGCAATAACATTTAGGGAAATGTGAATCTTTGTCAAGTCATTTTCCTGGACTGACAGTCATATATCGGCAAACCTGGTGGCACTTAACAAGTAATTTGTCTCCATCACTTCAAGTGCTTAGATTTGGGAAAATAATGATCGCATATATTCACTCATATGACTTTAATGAAGAAAGAATCTCTTTAGTAAATTCATAAATAGAAATTTTGTAACATTGTTTCCAATTTCTAGTTCCAATAATTTAATAAACATGCATCATTTCGTGACCAAGACACTAATAACTTAAGTTATACATCTCCAGTCGCACAATTAAAATTAATTGATGTCAAAAAAATATTAATTTCTTTAAATCGTTGCCTATAATATATGTTTTGTATACATTTAAGCTAATGTAATTTAATGTAAATGTAGTGATTTATTATGTTGATGAATTATTTATCATTAATAAAGTATATTTATTGTATTGAGTGAAACGTGATAAATTTCTTCATATGGAATTAAAGTGATAAGTATTAATTATATTATTGAGCGATAAAATATTGAGTAATATAGGTAATGAGTAATATAGTAAATAGTAATGAGTAATATAGTAAATAGTAATGAGTAATATAGTAAATAGTAATGAGTGATATAGTAAATAGTAATGAGTAATATAGTAAATAGTAATGAGTAATATAGTAAATAGTAATGAGTAATATAGTAAATAGTAATGAGTAATATAGTAATAAGTATATTGTATTGAGTGCTATAGTATTGAGTGCTATAGTATTGAGTGCTATACTATTGAGTGCTATAGTATTGAGTGCTATAGTATTGAGTGCTATAGTATTGAGTGCTATAGTATTGAGTGCTATAGTATTGAGTGCTATAGTATTGAGTGCTATAGCATTGAGTGCTATAGTATTGAGTGCTATAGTATTGAGTGAAATAGTATTGAGTGCTATAGTATTGAGTGCTATAGTATTGAGTGCTATAGTATTGAGTGAAATAGTATTGAGTGCTATAGTATTGAGTGCTATAGTATTGAGTGCTATAGCATTGAGTGCTATAGTATTGAGTGCTATAGTATTGAGTGCTATAGCATTGAGTGCTATAGTATTGAGTGCTATAGTATTGAGTGCTATAGTATTGAGTGCTATAGTATTGAGTGCTATAGTATTGAGGTGAACCATGAATAGGTTGAAGCTAAAAAATTCTAATATTTTTTAATATCATTCAATATTTATTAGATTTTCCCACCTGAATTTTAATTTGTCAAAATAATTCTTATTCAATTCATCCAATCAATTATTAACAAATAGTGTCACACAGATAAATTGCAGCACTGCTAATTTTTAGCAATTTTTCTAAGAAAGATTATATATCCTGCTGAACCTATTCTAAAGTGTTGCATATCAAATTCTATAGCACTGCAGCATAAATGTAACAGCATATTTTTATCAATTTCCTAAAGCTATAATTTTAAGTAGCGTTTCTGTGTTTTGGGACTACAGTTATATAGATAGTGTGCCGCAATATACCTACTTCACCCTAACGGGAAATTTAGAGTTCTAGACAAAGTGGATTGCTCTCTATTAAATCAGTGTAGGGGTGACAGAGCATTCTGTGATATTCTATCACCGCAAAACACGGTGTGGCAATTGGGTGTCCAGACTCCCAGAATCTGTCAATACTAGGGTCATCAGCAGGGTACACCGCCCCAAACGAGTCAGTTACTGTTCCCGCTGCCACTTCCAATCCAATGATCTGAAGTAGACCACTTTTTATGTTGTAGACAGACCATTCCTGTTAAAAAAGAACAGAAATTAGGTCTCCGGAAGGTTAGAACCTATGTGTACATTATCAAAATTTACCAGTTTTCATCATTTTAAGATATTAAATTTATTATATAATATCCGATGATATTATATAAGGGAACATATTTCTAAGCATTTAACGGTAAAATTAACATATTTAGTCAATATTTCAATCAATAAATTATTTCAATTAAGTAATTTCAAATTGATCATGAACTTGGTAAATTTTTAAATGAATCTCATTGTATCCTTCTATGTTTTGACTAAAACAACGTCGTTTCGATTGTTATACAATTCAGATGATTTTAATAATCACTATTAATTTTCAAGATGAATTATAATGCATAGTTACTAATTTTCAATTAAAATTTTCAAGTCTGAATCTCAATATTTAATGTGAAGTAACTGGAATAGGAGTGCTGCCGCTCAAATGGAGCTCAACTACGTCTCTGTTCTTTTATTTCAATAATACTTACCATATCGTTCAATGGTGGTGGCGCCAACATACCTCCTGCTTCTACGCACATAGTTTCACTCTGCCTGTAAACACAAGGAAAACTGAGATATCTGTTTTACTGGATATTTGTGACAGAATAATGAATGAAATATATAAGAGTTTTGTAAGAAAGACGCATCAAATACGATATGCGGATTGATGACAGTATTTATACATTCGTGATTGTTTTGACTATGACAATTGCATGCTATAGGTTAAAATGGCCACTTATCTCATTCTAGTCTGGTTTGCAAAATTGCAATAATATGCAGATGTGGCATAGTAATTTATCATTGGTATTTGCTCAAAAATAATATTTACACTACTATCGAGAAATAATTATTGTAGCAACACCTGTAATCAGATAGGCAGTTATTAATGAATTATGTATATAGCGTTATGGTAGTTTTAGTAATATAAATAAACAAACTACTTTCCTTTTATTATTTAATTTCAATTAGAATTCTAATTCATATATAAATATCTCACTGGTAAGTGATATCCACATCGCTGTGCAACTCCACTCACTGTGTTTGTGATTTATCACTAAAGTGTTTGCTCTATTTATCAAATCGCTCTAAAAAATTAACCTTCCTACTTCTTGCCATTTTTATTGGATATCTATAATCATCTTCTTCTATTTCCATTTTCTTTAAAGATATCTATAATCATCTTATTCTACTTTGATATTTTTTAATATTGTTTATTCGTTTAGATAGCTATAATAATCTTGATTCTATAGTGATGTTTATAGTTACTTTTAAAATTATAAAGCAAGTTAAGTAATTACAGAGTTTATATAAGTTAGTTCTGACATGCAATTGATGTTTATAGATATCTTTAAAGAAAATGGAAATAGAAGAATTAAGATGATTATAGATATCCCAAAAAAAGGCAAGATGTAGGAGGATTGATTTTTAGAGCGATTATTACAATGTTTATATAAGTTAGTTCTGATATGCAATTAACTACTCTGGTTATATAAAAAAATGCAGCCTATATTTGTTTTATTCAACTACCTTTATATAGTATTAGATGTTCCGATGTAATAAATACAGTATTCTTTAAGAGATTTAACTGAGACCTAATATATATTTTTTCTTATGTTTTACATTAATTTTCTTAAATATTATTTGATATACAATTATGGCATTATGGCATGACAATATAATGTATGTATTATGTTCTTTATTTACCTATAATTAATCCATTACATATATCACTTCAATGTTTTCTACTCTGCCCATTTATTTAAATATTGAGTTAATTCTCTTATTTATCTTGCAACATCATTTTAGGTCATTATTTTACAATTTCTAATTTCTTTATTCATATATTTTGTACATTAGGCATTTTGTCCGTTAGGCATTTTATCCGTTAGGCATTTTGTCTGTTAGGCATTTTGTCCGTAAGGCATTTTGTCTGTTAGGCATTTTGTCTGTTAGGCATTTTGTCTGTAGGCATTTTTTCCGTAGGCATTCATTCTGTCCTAGAACCTTCCGCAATAACCACCCCCTGCTCAAATGGGCTGAGCCTTCCATTTTTGATAGATGAGTTCGTCGTTGTCTTGAGAGACCTTTGAGTTCTCTGGCAGGGACGAAAAGCTCCCAATTTTGTTTATATTTTGGATTTTTTGTGTTTTCATAATTTTGAAGGTTTTTTTGTTTACTCCATTATCTCTGTAACATTTTTACTCAAATCGTACCCGTGCCAAGTATATAAAATCAATGGGGGTAAGTCCTACAGAAAGGTTAATCGGTTCTAATATGTTTACCTAAGATTGTTAATTGCTGAGATCGTAAGTGATTTTTTTTATTTCGATCTCAAAATCTTTATATTTAGAAAACAAAAAGTGAAATATTTAAAAAAAAAATAACTCAATATTTAGATCGAAATTTCTAAAAAAGCTAACTTGACTATGTTAGGCCTGCTTCACACTTGTATTTCTCAACGCCACTTAATTTTAACGGAGCTCTTCACACTTGCGTTAGAAAAAATGCTGCAATTTTTCTAACGCAAATGTGAAGGGCTCCGTTAAAATCAATTGCAGCCAAACTTTTTGCCATGCGCCTTTTTTCTTTTCCAACGCAGCGTTGAGAAACGCAAGTGTGAAGGGGGCCATAGGAAGATCTAGCTGAACAATGAACATATTAGCCCGTAAAATTTTCTGTAGGACTAATCCCCATCGAGTCTATAGACTTTTCGTGGGGGTGGGGGGGGGGGGAACTGTTTCTTTTTGTCTCCCACGGGGAAGCGTACCACAAAACGGAAATTTTACAGGAGCAACTTCAAAGATTTGGAGCATTTTACACCTCATGTCAAAATCTCAGCTATATCGGACGATTATTATTGGTAGCTAGCGAGACCGGTAAACTACCCTCTAGTGGTGTATTTTATTTAGTGATATACGGTTCTGGAATCATAATGCAATAAAAATAGTGATACACTACCCAACTATTTATCAATTACATTTTCTAATTCTCATTGACCCATCGATGAGACAATACTGGAAGAACCTGTTGCCACCACTCATACTAATGTTGCATCTTACCTATAAAGTAAATAAAATGAACAAGTTGCTTTTTCTAAGTGCAAAGAGTTTCTCCAAACGATTTCAATGTCTGAAAGAAGAGAAAGTGATAATTATGCAAAAAAAAAACACTTTTCAGTAAATCATTTGAAAACCAATAATTTAGCTAATATATATTACAAAATTAGAAAAAGGAATTACTTGGTATTGTATCCAAGCAGCCAATTGATATCAACAAATTATTGAATGATTTACTTGTTATTGTTAACATGTTATTATTTCTAAATGGAGCACTTGAACATGAATTAACTTAGAGTTTATCTGACACTATTATTCATAAAAAGAACATGCGCATTTTTAAAATAAATGCATTTCAATCATTAATATAAATTTAGACGTTCCCGTTTTATATTGAATGATGCGAATAGTCAGTTTTAGGTAGTTCAGAGCTTATGTAGGAGGGGAGAATATTATTATTTTTAATCTTATCATAAATAAATGAATAAATAATCATAAATTATTTAATCTTATCATAAATATCAAGACCCTCCAGTACAAAAAAAAACGACATATTGTAAATAGATATTTCTGACATAAATTGTACACCAATTTAGTGGAGGAATTGATTCTTATAGCCTAAAAATTCACACCCCACCCTGATAATTAGTGAAAACATCAGAATTCTATGAAATTATTGCATTATAAGATTATTGGATTACCACTACATTCTCAGCCTTTGTCGTAAGATTGCTTATTTCTACGAGCAGGAGGGTTTGGATATGTATATACCAGGCATTTACACCTGGTGGTGGAGTCGATAGAGCTCTGGCACAGTACTCTAAAGGTCCAGGGTTCGAATCCCGCGAACTCCATTGAATATTTATGTTTCATTTTCACCCAGGCTAGGAAGTCAGCCCTTCCATCTACATAGATGCATTTATATGTATCTGGGGGTCGCAGGACCAACAACTTTCAATAAATATATATAATTTCAGTGAAAACAATTTACTACATATTATATGATTGTCTATTCTGGATAGCACAGGTATTAAAAGTATACGTGCAATCATTTTTTTATGGGAAAAACATCCATTTAAGTATATCTATTTAAATTAAATTAAGATTGCATTACCGTAACTTAATTTCTGCATTCATAAAATTTACTCTTCATTACCTTATTAAGTAACCAATTAATTAACTAGCCACTTGATGCCACTAAATAAATAAAGGAATTACTTGTTAATGTTACCAAGTATTCATTCGATGTCACCAAATTACGAAAGGAATTACCTATTACTGTTGTCAAATATCCACTTGATAGCATCAAATTATCAAATGAATTATTTATAATCGTTAACAATTATGTAACCAATTGATATTAACAAATTACAGAAGGAATTTCCTTTTATTATTACCATTGGAAGAATCTTAGAATAGAGCTCTTGAATATGATTAAACATGCTGTTTTCAGATACAATTAATTATTCTTAAAGAGAACATGTGAGATTTAATAATAAATAAAGATACCAATCATTCATTATTTAGTGGTTATTATAAATTTAGATGTATCTGTTCAATTTAGGGTTGTATTTACGAAATAAATTCTAATTAGGTATAATAAGGACATTTTTATATTAAATAATGCAATATTTATGAAGGAGGGTGAATTATCATCATTTTTTAGCTATAGAAATATATATATATATACATGTTGTTAGTTGTAAAAAAATACTACATATTATGATATTGGCAACGCCGCTGTAGTACAATCTATTCTCGATATCATAATCAAAAGTATACTTACGATCATTCTTAAACGGGAAAAAATAATCTGCATAACTTATCTTCAATTTGATAATCGTCTAAAAGAAGAATATTCAAACGAAATTACCAATTACAACCAATGACGTCGAAATCGGTTATAGGCTAATACCGCTAGTTCTATCCATGACGTGCCCCCTCGTGTTTCTAAGTGCTTTTTTAGCACAGAGAAAATACGGTACAGAGCCGTATGTCTGTGCCGATTTTTTTGTCACGAGCACTGAAACTCTGAGAGAACACGTCATTCATAGAACATGGCTGTGTGTCAACAAGCCTCAAGTCAGTTGTCTAACACAACCGAGTTTAAATGTGTATTCGTCGTCAAGGGAACTCCAATAACACAACGAAAAGAATTCGACGCACTACTAGACGTGGCATTGATAACTTTAATAAGACAAAAAATTAGTTTATTAGTATTAAAACTAAAATAAGAAACATCAAACTTAAAATGCCAATAAAGAAATGTTTAAACCTAAAGATAAACACTAAAATTGTATAGTAATCTCAAATAATATCAAATGTATATTACCAATATTTAGAATAACAGCAGTTAATTAGTTTGTAATTAAAAACCTAAATTGTATTGATTGTTTTCACGGATGCGGAGAGAAAAGATATCGATTAGAATAAAAACTAATAATATGTTATATAAATAGACGTAGATTGATTAGATATACAATAAATAAACATAAATAAACCTAAAAAAAAATTTAATAATCATCCAAGAAGTTCAATGGAATATTTGGTGACGTTTGAGATCCAGAAATGACATAGAAGGAATTTAATATTTCAAGGAGGTGATGTGAATTATATGAAATTAATAATAAACAGATTTTGTGAATAATGTGGTATGTGATAAAGATATTGATGTAGTATTTATTTATAGGCTTATGTAATTAATGGGTTATGTGATAATTAATGTGATTAATACAGTACACGGTTTATTGGTAATGTGATTGGTGTATTATATAATTAATGTGTGTTAAACGATAAGTGATAATCAATTCCTTCTAATATCATCGTTACCAAATTAAGAATAGATACAGGAAGTTTCTCATTTTGATATTTATCAATGCTTATGTTATTGTCGTCTTGGAATAATTTGCTTGCATTTTGTAAATTAGTTATTTCACAACTATCTTACAATAGGGACATTTGAATAAGTGATTTGAATTCTGTTTTCTTATGGTTTTGTAATGATTAGGATGAATCTTAATGTAACTATGAACTAAAATCTTCACAGTTTTATTTTTATGTTTCAGTAAATATTTGATGGAATATTGTATTTGATTATCGTATTTTATTTAATATGTGTACTGCTATGTATATTGAAACAATCTAGAAGCTAAAAAATCGCTTTACCCAAAAATGTATCTTCATATGGGCTTGAAGAATATCAAGTATCACTGTATTTATATCTCAGTTTGTATTGAGCACTTTCTTATTTCTTCAATAAATTACAATTATCATATAAATGATTTACTGACAGTTTCTCCTAAATCTTTAAGAACGGATCATCTCCTCAGTATCCTGAAGAGGAGAGTTTTTTGAGCGATCGAGTGAACCCAATCTATCCTTACAATCTCGATCGTGAATTCTGTAATGAATTTCCTTTTCTGTTAATCTCGATTGTGAATTCTGTAATGAATTTCCTTTTCTGTTAATCTCGATCGTGAATTCTGTAATGAATTTCCTTTTCTGTTAATCTCGATCGTGAATTCTGTAATGAATTTCCTTTTCTGCTAATCTCGATTGTGAATTCTGTAATGAATTTCCTTTTCTGTTAATCTCGATCGTGAATTCTGTAATGAATTTCCTTTTCTGCTAATCTCGATCGTGAATTCTGTAATGAATTTCCTTCTCTGTTAAGATTATATTCCTTTTATTTTAATGGAAACTCTTTTTTTTAAATGCGAAGAATTTATTCTCAGCTTCTCTTTAGGTAACCAGAGAATAACCATTTGATGTCCAACTACAAAAGGAACTACATTGTAGCCATTCAATTGACATAACCAAATTATAGGTAATACACAATTATTTATACAGAGAATTTGTACGATTTAATAATATATATATTTCAATTAAGGGTATATTTATGAATTTAAGTAACCATCATATGTATCATTAGGACATTTTATATGTTAAATGATACATTTCTTATGATGGAGTGTGAATTTTCAATATTGCTTATCTATTGAAACTTAAAATGATTTCAATTAAAAGATTTACAACATATTACGATGATACAATAGAAGAAGCCTATCTTTCTATTATTTTATATAATTTCCATTCCAACTTTAAAATGATCAAAGAAACTTACCATGAATTATTTCTGAATAAAAGTAACCAAACAAATACAACCAGGGAATCGAATGATAGTTTGTCCATATTCAGATATATATGAGTATAAATAAAATGCTGCTAACGATTGCGCTCGTTATGTGCCACAGAAAAGAAGCTACAGTAATATATATTAATGATATCTATCAAAACAATAAGAAATATATATCTGTATTTTACTTTTCATGACTGTGACATAAATTGTAATTACTTTTATATATTTTCTCTACCATATTCGTAATGTCTGTAAATAAAATATGTGGGATTAAATGTCAAAGTGATGACTATAAATGTGAATAGTTGAGAGTATAATAATTTGAATAAAACATACAGTGAAGTTTATAATTATTATTGTATACAATAATTATTAAGATAGAACATGATAATATTCTAACTATTATAAGAGTTAATTAATAAATCATTTTGGTTTATTTGATTAATTGATAACAGTTGCATATAAAAAATTTAGGATAAAACAAAATAATCTCCAATATTTAAATTAAAAAATTAAATAGTTAAACTTCAGAACTGTGAAGATTATTAAAATAAGTAAGAAGATAATATTTAGTTTGAAATTATTAAATCATTTTAGATTATTAGTAGTATAATAAATGAAAAAAGAGTGACATGTAAGTTTAATAGTGAAATTTTTCTAATTCTCCAACCTTGCCTCAAGAAATTCACTTTAAGACAGTGTTTAGTACTGGAATATTCTTCTCCGGACTTTCACAGCTCCAAATGTCCCTTATCGTCTTTTGATGCTAGGAAGAAAAAATTTAAATCAGAGAAAATGAAAACAGCGGAAATGAATACTGAGAAATTGAAAATTGATAATTTAAATATTGAAAGTATAATTAGAGCAAATAGAAAATGAAGAATATGAGAATAGAGAATAAGAAAATAGAGAATATGAAAATACGGAAAATGATAATAGGGAATATGAAAATAGGGAATATGATAATAGGGAATATGAAAATAGGGAATATGATAATAGGGAATATGAAAATAGCGAATATGAAAATAGGAAATATGTAAATAGGGAAAATGAAAATAGAGAATATGAACATAGGGAATATGAAAATAAGGAATATGAAAATAGGGAATAGGATCATAGCGAATATGGAAATAGGGAATTTGAAAATAAAGAAAATGATAATAGGGAATATGAACATAGGGAATATGAAAATAGGGAATATGAAAATAGGGAATATGAAAATAGACAATATGAAAATAAGGAATATGAAAAAAGGGAATATGAAAATAGGGAATATGAAAATAGAGAATATGAAAATAAGGAATATGAAAATAAGGAATATTAAAAAAGGGAATATGAAAAAAGGGAATATGAAAATAGGGAATATGAAAATAGAGAATATGATAATAGAGAATATGAAAATAGGGAATGAAATTTTGAGAAAATGAAAATTAGATTATTACAATAAAACATATGAAATCAAGAAACGAAGTATAAACACATCATCTTGAAATGAAATTTACTCTATTTGATTTCACTTCTTTGATTTTTGACAGTAGAATCAAAGATATTTTACTACAATATGGTACACCAGTCTCTCTCGGTAATTTTTGTTCCAAAGTATTGATTGTGCTGCTACATGTTGTTATTGTTTTAACCAGGACAACGACTAGTACCTACTCTGACACATAGGTGGCAGCAGTAGTTAATTTTGAAACAAGAATTTCAGAGAATGGTGTATCCTAGTAAAGTATAAATATAAATGCATTAACTAATATCATTCATCAATCGAAAAATTTGTTTATTTCTTAGAGAATTTTTACTAATTAAATTATAATATATTCAGAGTGAAATTATGAACTGAAACTGAAACTATTGAATGAGTAATTCAAAACTCTATACATAATGTATTTCATACATAGAATTAATTTTCCAAGATATTCAACCAATTCAAGAGTCTCATTTTATGCTTACATGGGAGCATGATGGCGCTCTAAAAACTTATAGTTTTTGAAGTTCATGTCACAGCCATTCAATTTCAGAATAAGTTTATTCTTTTTATTAACTCTATTAGTTTATCAAATCAAATAAATGAAATTGAACTGATTATGAAAATTATTCGCGAGTGACAAAATGAAAAATTTAATTGTTATCGAAGTTGATATAATTTCAATTGTAATTAAATATATTTATTTTCAATAATACAAATATTTGTCAGTATCAAGGATCACTTTCGAGTAATCAGATGCTCCTAATTATTTGATCAGGTAATAAAAAGTTTAATTACGAATATTATTAATCTTTTTAATTAATATTTAAATTAGTATACGTCATGATACCTTCAGTAACACACTGATACATACTAAATTAAAGTTTCAATAATACAAATTGTTAAGAGATGTTTCGTTCTTTTATTTTTATAACCAGTATTCCCTTTGGAGTAATATTGATGCATAAAAAGAAGAAATAGAAGAAGATGATTATATTTAAATTATTTGTTAAATAGAATAAACACTTTTTTAGAAACTACAGTGTTTACACTAATCACGCTGAGTTCCAAATGTTGATACTCAAAATGGTAGTGATTTAATAAACTTCAGAGACAAAGCTCTTCGATTCCACTCGGACTCGCTTATTAGAAATTATAAATCTTTGTCCACTATTCCCATACTGGAAATGAATTTATAATGCATTTCTGGCCATTAGGTATTTTGTCCTTCAGAAATTTTGTTCGCTAGGCATTTTGTCCGTTAGTCATTTTGTCCGTTTGGCATTTTGTCCGTTAGTCATTTTGTCCGTTTGGCTTTATGTCCGTTAGTCCTTTTGTCCGTAATCCGTATGGCATTTTGTCTATAGGCATTTTGGTCCGTTTACGGTTAGCAACATAGTTCTGAAATAGGCACAATCTCAGGAATACACCTTTCATGTCGAATAATTCACAAAGTCTTATCCAACCATCTTTGCTAGAAGGTGGGTGGGGAATATTTTGTATGTATGATATCAACACAAACGAGAAATCCTTTCTGTTGTTTGGTACAGAAATAACTATGTACATACTACATACATTATTCATTCAGAAAGAATACACTAAAATATATAGTATGAAAAATGGTGGTAGGGCGGAGAGACTTAAAAGAGACCAAGTAATGCTATGTGCAACCTTTTTCAATTAAATATTGATTCTGTAACTTCAATCAATTCTTAATTGACACATAAGAAATTGACAGGAAACAACCAATCCAAACAATCAATCGGTAGCCCGAATACAATTCCCGTTTTTTTTAAACCTAAAATTCAGAAATGAATTAAATGCGCTGTTGGAAAATATTAATATGTACAGAGTGACCGACAAAAATGTGTTCCCAACTTTGAATTAATATAAATATTGTATTTGAAAATAAATAGAAATTAGAGTTCAAGCAAAACAGAAATGATACTTTTTTTAGTATTTTGTATCCATTATAACCGCTTTAATTAATCAATACATAGATATATTATATTTTAGATATTTATCTAGCCAGACTTTTCGCAACCAAAATCATCTTTTGAATTTATTATTAACACGCTACAGTTTTATTTTATTACGAAATATTGAAAATAAGAAATATGTACAAATTATGTACTCCATTTACATTCTTTTTAGGTTAAGAGTTATATTTAAGAGATTGAGATGAAGCTGAAGGAATTTTTAGAATTTGGAGAAATATTTGGACAGCATTGAGAAACGATACCTGCAAGTAGATACGAAAAACGAACTTCTAAACCTCATTATGAACAATTCAATCATAAATTTCTGACTGATTGGGTGATTTAAACTTAAAAATGAATCAATTATCGAAGCAAAAGTCGGATTTGATCTATACCAAATCAAAGACTTTAAAAGGGAATTTGCAGACAATAAGCTAATAAGAAGACGAAAAGAATTAGCACAACAATTAAAGAGATATACTTGAAGTTTTGAAGGATAGAATAGGAAATTTGGAGTTAGCACGACAGAGTGAACCGAATACTAATAAAGCACAAATTCGGAATACCACAAACTGTACTGCGCTAACACTATCATTTTAATATAATTCAAAACAAAATAGTCTAATAATCAACAATATATTATCCCTTAATTTTGGGGAAACACATAGACTATTACCAAAGTTTTAAGTGTTGTTTTAGGATGTGAAATTTTAAACTGAAAACAATGAACAAGATTCCCAATTAATTTAACAGAAGGGGCTACTACTTATGATATGTATGAAAATAAACAACTGAGAAATTATGGTAAAATTGAATTGAAATTTGATTTCAAATGTTAAGATTCATTAAGCATATATATAGCATTCCTTGGCATGCGATTGTATTCTAAAAGTAGCTTTTCTTCATCCATACGTATTGACACAGAATATTGATTGCAAATGACTTTTTTATTAACTTATTTTTGACTTCAACGATAAATCCTAAGTGGGTGAAGAAACGATAAATCCATCTAATAATATAGAGTTATTTTATGCGAGCGAAACTATTTATTTATACATAAAAATTCATTCTGTGAATGCAGTCACAGGATATTTCCCAAATGGAAATAAAAGAGTCGTCAGTTGCTACCAGATGTGCTGATGAAAAACTGTCAGTCTTGAAAGTTAGGTACATTCACATTAGTCTTTGGTTTGGTCCATGATTAGAAAATTAGTTCAATCAATAGCGCCTTTTAACCGTAAATCGGTTCTCGGGTTTTAATCTTTTTATCCCTACAATCATTCATAATTTAAAATAGTTCTCTTGATGAAAATATTCATATCTCACGCATTTTCTCATAGCATTCATTCACTCACTAATCATATCTTATTTAGCTACACTCTTTCATACTACAAATTATTATTTTCTCGTTGCACTCATTCCCCTTCTATCACTCTCTCACTGCACTCATTCCCCTTCTATCACTCTCTCACTGCACTCATTCACACTTCAATCACTCTCTCACTACACTCATTCACACTTCAATCACTCTCTCACTGCACTCATTCACACTTCAATCACTCTCTCACTGCACTCATTCACACTTCAATCATTTTCTCACTGCACTCATTCACACTTCAATCACTCTCTCACTGCACTCATTCACACTTCAATCATTCTCTCACTGCACTCATTCACACTTCAATTACTATCACTGCACTCATTCACACTCTCACTGCACTCATTCACACTTCAATCACTCTCTCACTGCACTCATTCACACTTCAATCATTCTCTCACTGCACTCATTCACACTTCAATCATTCTCTCACTGCACTCATTCACACTTCAATTACTATCACTGCACTCATTCACACTTCAATCTTTCTCTCACTTTAATGATTCACACTTCAATCACTCTCTCACTGCACTCATTCACGCTACATTCATTCTCTCGCTGCACTCATTCACGCTACATTCATTGTGAAGTTTCTGAGCTCACAGATTATTGCAAGGAGCTTCATTAATATCCCAATCACGGTCAGCCCAAATCTCATCTCATTTTTCCGACTCAGTAACCGCTGGTTTAATCTTCCTCTGGAATATTTTCCTTCTTTTGTGTCATTTTAACGACGAACTTCAACTGATCTCCCACCTGATCTTCATTTGGCATTCACAACAGCCGCCCTTCAGTGGATATTGAACTAAGTTTTTATTTGGGGTGGAAACTCTTGGAGAGCCGCTAGGATTAACTTGCAGAGAAAGTGAGGTGACGGCCAGGTAATTGAATGGAGCCATCAAAATAAAGATACTTAGATGTGTGCCGAGAGATATAAGTAAAGCTTTTGAATTGAGTCTTAGAATTTACAAGAGAAAATTGTAATACGCAAAATATCCAACAAATCTTGTGATTGTACTTGAGGAATAAATACGAACTCGAACAGGTGGAGATATTTTCAATACAGTCAATATATCAGTCAAATATATTGTAGTTTTCTATTAATATTCAAATCTGTGGACAACATGTATCAATTGAAGGAATATTTAATATGTAATATAATGTATTACATTATATCAATATTACTTCATTATTTGCAATCATTCATCACATTTTTTTAATGATAGTTCGACACTGTTTCGCTCTACTAGATACTTAACATTATTTATCTACTAACAGTCTTCCTTTGATACAATAAATCATTTATACAGTAAATATATTTTTCTGTACTTTTGACTGAAAAGAATATTTGAAAAAACAATAATGGTTATCATGTCGATCTTTCATGGTGAAAATATCTCCAATAATGAATTATAGCCTAGTGTGAAAAAGTTTCTATCCTTGTAACGGAAATATTAGAATATTAGGTTTCTTATAAAGATTCTAGTTGACAGTTTTCAAGAACGAACACATTTTATATTTGAAAATGATGAGAAGTGTTGATAAATCAGAATAATAATCTCTCTAAATTCCTTAAAATCATTTCTTTTAATTATACATATCTTCCAACCTACATATAATGCGTCATATTAAAATTCCATTACATATCTTATCCATGACTGAAAGTAGTTTACCGTTTGCATTTATACGCTTTACTTGCATTTCAACAATTTGAGGTGAATTTCCTCTTAGAATCTATTCCCGAAAAAATAATTCATTTGGATCAAGTTTTATTTCATTTAAGATCAAATCTTACTGTAGAAGGTATAGAATCATATATGTACTAGAGGTTTATTCAATTGCTGGTGCTCAAACTTTTCATTGAAATAATTGGAATCTAACTTCCAACTAATAACCGTTCATTTGTTATCATCCCGCTTTAATATTGGGAAGATGGTACATTTTCCAATTCATAGTCATAGCTTTATTCTTTCTACAAGTTTTATGCTACTCGAATCACTACTTTACTTGTATCCCTTTGCTTGAACATCCTGACTCGTACTCCCAGATTGTTATTCCCTTACTTGTGTCATTTCACTGCTATCCTTTGATAATCCTCGACTCAATGCTTTTTTTCGATCCATTAGTTCTTTGAAAACATTTCCAGCTGTATATTAATTATGTTAGTGTTCATGATTTGTATTTAGGTCCTTAATTATTTAATTAAATTTAAAGTTAGATAAATTCTTTGGAATTGAGTTTTACTTAATAAATATAAGTAGTAGGATTAACCTGAGTACCTCATTAGTAAATTTAATTTCCAATTATTTAATTTTCATCAAATTGCAACAAATTGATATAAAAACTAAACACTCGAGATACAGTAGGAACACAGTTATTAGGTGGTTTCTCTTTATCGATCACCTTAAAATTCTTTATAATAATTACAACTTAATTGATTATTTTTGGTGGTTACCAATAATGATCAATACCAATAATAAATTATTATATATATTTTCTATATGATCGAAAATGTGGAACTGTCCGATAACTCAGAACTTACCCTACCTGAATGTTCTCTTTCTCTGATTCTATTTAAAGTTTTGCAACAAAACACAATAGGTGTCTCCATCTTGAAAGCAACTGGACAAAAGAAGATGTTTATTCGTGCAAAATAATATTTTACTGTGCTAGCTTCAAAGCATTCCTCCGTACTCTGAAGAAAGAGGAATATTAATGTATTAATTATATTCAAAATCAGTATATCTGATAAAATGTTTAATGAAATCTATTCAGGCATAATTATAAGTATAATTTTCAACCAATTAATATTGTTACATCCGTGATTATTTCTCAGAAGACAATTGTGTACATAATTATTTACAATTAAATGACGTACACCTAGGACGTACAATATAACGAATATTAGTTAATATGAAATCTCACAGAAATTCAATAAATAATCATATGTTATGTGTAAAAACCGTAGAGCTTCAATAGAATATATAAAATTTTATTATTAAAGTCCATAGACTTTTAACATCGTAAGTGTCCAATGTCCATGTAAATATATTGCATCTTAACACCATTTAATTCCTTGTTTTAAATATCATTATTTTTTTATTACAAAGAATGCTGGTTAAATTATTATTAAAATTTTTAATCGTTTCATTAAATAAGCAGCCTATTACTTAATTGACGTCCAAATTGAAATGGTATGTGGCTTACTAATAACCAAAGTACTTATAAATATAAAATAATTCTGAAAAAATATTTCCATCACAATTATTATTCTCCAAATTTATGAAAGGACCAAATCATGAAATATAATCAGAAATAATTATCTCAGTTGAAGATTGGTGGATAAATGTTCCAACTCCGGAGCATGTCTACAAACAAAAATCTTTGTAATTTAAATGAAGGACCGAAAACTATAAGTATGATACCACACAAGTTCAATCAAGAATAAAAAAATTATCACACGGAAAGTATTTTTTTCTACGTCCCGCAATATCAAAGAATAGACAGGATATATTTTTTATGCAAGGGAAATTAGATCATAAACATTAAAGGTATTACCTAAACTATTAAGTTTCAGTTTATTAACTTGTTTTCATGCATTAGCCGGGTAATTCAAATGGACCTCATTTTAGGACCCTATCGCTATCTTCCACATCGTCTTAACGAGCCTTAATGTTAGGAGTTTGATGCCATTATTCTGTTAACTGCAGCCAAAGCACTTTTAATCGGTCTCTTCTTTTAGATTATTGATTATAATGCTTAAATTTTGATATACATATATACCAGCTTAATGTAAATCCGAGAGTTAAGAAACGAGTTAAGTTAGATTTTTGAATTAGTTTTAAAGAGAAGTGTTTGTAGTTTAAAAAAGCGAAGTGTGTTTCAATCTTGAAAAACTAGAGTCGTTTACTGAGTTTTTCTCCATTTTATTTTTGAGTTTCTTATGAGAAATCTGGTTGTAAATAATGATACAAGGGTTATTTGGTCCATGGCCCAATAAGTACCAATTTAATCAATTCAGCTCTAGTAACATCGTTCAGCTTCACTGATTTTTCATCTAAGTAAGCTAATACTCTATGCGATTATATTCTACTAACAACAGTAAAGATAATTACCAATTAGAAAGTATCTGTTTTTGGCACACGATAGCAATTTGTTGTTTTAATATTCAGATCGATGAAAATCTGTATTATATCCATTGAGTGATGGATTTTTAATTATATGTAAATTTATACATGGCCAATATATGCGATATACAAGATGGCGACAATAATTACAATCATAAATTGGTTATCGAAATTATTCAAAATAAAAGAAGAAATCTCTGAATTTCAGAGTGAATGAAGGAATAAGTCTTCTCTCTGTTATAAAAAAAAGAGAAAGAAATCTACACCTTATAAAATTGTCTACAATATATGATGTAAAAATTATAATGTTGAAGAGATCAGATTAATGAAACGAATTATTGGATTATAGCTTATTCCAAAATATCAATCAATGTTAATTATTATCAGCTTTAAAAGATGATAATATAGAAGATGATCAATCATTTAAATATCTGATAAAGAAAGATAATTACCGAAAATGCCTAAATTTTAAAATATATCTCTGGTGAACAAGAAAACCTCAGTACAAAAAATAAATTTATTCAGCGGCGGTAAATACAATCAAATTATTTTGATTAAAATTAATTTTAAATGACTATGAGAGGTACTGATTTAAAATCGAATTATCAACTAACCAGACCGCTAGTTTTCAAGTTATACTTTCATCTATAATATTATCATTAAGTTAAATATTTATTGAAGCTCAAAACGAATTTCTCTTTCACACTGTATCTATAGAACTGTCACATTCAAAGCAATCATTTATGCCCGACTGATATTTATGAGTGCGGATAATAATGCAGCGCCATAGAATTTGGAATCCGGTTTTTGAGTACATGAGAGAAAGTATGGAAAAAGAATGTATGGGAGTAAATAATTCGAGTTTACTTTTTCAGAGATATTTCTATATTCAAAATTTTATATTCCAATGGTAATTTATGATAAATAATTTGTATCTTTTATCAAGGGTGTATCAAAAAACATTGAAGCCTTTCAAACCTGAATATAATGATAAACAAACTTCATTGAGAAAATATCTGAGAGAATAACAATTCTGAAGAAAAAAAACATTTCTACATTCTAACACTATATACACATATTCTACAAAACATTGAAAAATGTGGTCGTAATTTCCACTATCCTGCTGGAAACAGACTTGAAGATGGTGAGCAAAGATATCTATCACTCTACCACACTCCTGCTTATCTTATCTTCTGTGTTATGGTTTCTTTCAGTTCAGGGATGGTCTGATGGTCACTTTCTCACACTCTGTCAGTCAAATAACACCCCTAGTAGAAATATGGGAGGCTTAGGTCAGGGGAGACAACTCAGTCTGGGAAAAGTTGATCTAGCAACTCCATAGTCATATTACATGTGTGAGGAGTATCCCCTCCTGCAGAATTCATGACAATTCCATCTTAACCTGTTGCAACCACCATTGTGTCGTTCCAGAGTTACCAGCATTGGTCTAGGTACTCGATGTACCGCTATTTATTAACAATTAGTGGTTCCTCATTCTCGTCTTCGAACCAAAATGGTAGATGATATCCATGTTTGGAGATGGCTACACATGCTGCACACTTTTTTCAGTGAAGAAGTCGTTGAATAACTTCATTCAGAGCAGCTGTGTCCCGGATAAAGTTATTTATTTCTGTTAATATGCCTTTGCAGCAAGAAATGAGCCTCACCACTAAACCATAAACGAAAGTTTTTGATGATTTTGACTTCAAATAAAAAGTTAATCAAAAAATTTCTTCAACACTGAAAGTCATATTGATTGTAATTCAGCATTGTTAACTTCTATTCTGTTCATATTTATTTGTTTTTGAACAACTATTTGTTTTGGGACAACTATTTGTTTTGGGACAACTGTTTGTTTGGAATATTTGTCTTGGCAATGATATTCTCAATACGAACTGAATTAACTAAAAAAATAGAATAACGTTCCAGTTGTTACGCCAAAACTAATTAAATCTTGTTTGTCTTCTATTTCAATTTCAATTCAAACACACACTACTTCTACTGAAAATAGTCTAAAATATAAATGTTTTTAAAGAATTTCTACATTCAATTTCATATGATTCGCCAAAATAACATTCGCATCGGGCCAATAAACACTCCAAGGTTTCGGCAATATATATTATATCCTTCCTTTGACTGCATCATCTGCATGTTTACAATAGTTCCTTTCTTTCACTCCAGTAAGTGTAATATCACTTTGTGCAAAATATGAGGATAAACATTGGCTAGATCTCATTTTGAGAGTTCCTTTGAAGATGAAGAACACACACTATTGTGTTCAGATGTTATTCTCTGAATTGAATAGAAAGAAAATAATATCAATTGCAGAGAAGTTTCTTCGACTCCAATAATTCATTTCCCCACAATGGTCAGTACAATGAAATATATTCTGGAGAAGGTTATAAAACATTTAAAACTATTCAATCATTTTTGTGATATTTAGTAGAATATTAAATTTATAAGCTAGCTAACATGTTACATTTACCTATGCAGTTTGTGAAAGGTTATATTTAAAGCGGCATTTATTTATTTCTAAACTTTTAACTTGCATAACTGAAGTAGTCTACCAAATTGCTTGAAATTTGGTTGGACGATTGGTCAAAATCCAAAAACCGTTTGGTAAGATTTTGAGAGCGATCGGGTTAAATAAAGGTCACAGTCATTTATAACTCAATAACTAAAAGAAAAAGAAAATATCGCTGTAAATCATGAGTCCCTCAGCGAGTTGTCCAAGCACCAAGTTGTCCGTGTGGTAAATTGCCCTCGGTGAATTATCTGGCGTCGAGTTGATCTTGAACCTACCATGCGGTAACATTCACCAAATTGTATTGTATATAATCATGTGAAGTGTTTCTGAATGCGCTAATTATCACTCTCCAAATAATCTAGTCTTTTTTCGTTAACTAAGAAATATATAATTCGTACATTTCTATTCACCAAATGATATACGTAAATAATCATGTACAGTAAAACGGATGGTACCGGCTGCTACTGGACGTATGATACAGTTTTTTAGGCAGACCCTTTCTAAAGTTACTTATGAAAATGCTAGACATATATATTTTTTATCAACTCCTTGATATTCTAGGGTTGAGTATCAAAAGCTTTATTCTTGATAAATTCCCATATAAATAAATCACAAGGTGTAAATTCAGAATATCTTTGTTGTCACATAATGTTCAATAGCTATCTGAACATCAGCCTCTGACTGTAAGTTCTAGACAATTAAGGTTGGGTTCCAACAAATTAATTAAAGAATATATTTTGAATCATGCAAAATCTGAAAAGGAAGGTAAAAGTCAAATTAGAATAAATCAATGTATCGCCATCAATATTTGCATCAATGAAAACTAGGCAGAATATACCCCATCCAATGTGACCATATGCTTGGTTGTTCGAGCTGAATGAAGGTAGATACATTCTCAAAAAATTGAATTCTAAAGTCTTTAGATTGTTTAAAAACCAATTGAATTCGAATCAAATATATTATTGAAGTAATTAAAATTTAAAAGTTGGACACTAGGATTATACAAGTTATATACAGTTTTCTTATCATAGTATAATATCATTATTTCATATAACAGTCCCAAATATATCATTTTTCTGAACATCATCAGAAGAGTTACAGATATAGTCAAGCGTAGTTTATTTTTGTCTTCATGAATATATTTTTTTTTTTATCCTTTATTTAAAAAAAATCTCCTTAATATGTTATATACATACATACCATTTTTTAAGCATGAAAATATATAACAATATAAATCAAGATAATGAATCGGATAGTTCTCTGCTTAAAACATAGAATATTGTTAGATTATTCTAAGCCATTTCCGTTATTTTGAATCGAATAGCTACTGATATTTTTTTTTTTTTTTTTTTCACAATAAAAAAAATATGAATTTTCGCTTTTCACAATCTTTTCCTCATATTTTCGGACTAATAGGTTAAGTTAAAAAAAACTATTCAACCATGGAACGATCAATGAGCCTGCGAGGCAAATTTTGATTTGAAATATTCAATTTAAGCATAATTTAATTAATATATAATTGATTTGAGTTACTGAAACTCTCTGACTTTTATTGTCTATGACATAACTATTTATCGTGAAACTGATGCAACATGTTTTGTTGTTTATCGTGAAACTAATGTAGCAAAATATCATTTTTTATCGAAACTAATGCAACAAAATTTTATTTATTATTGAAACTAATGAAACATGTTTCTATTTTATTAAGTTTTTTTTATCATTTATATTAATACACATTTTGCAACACAATCGCAACACCACTAACAGAAATATTAACTATTATTTGCTAAACGTAAATTCACCTTTTTAATTAGCAAGTTTTATCCATAGAGTGATCCTAAATTCCATCTTAGCTCTTTTAATTCATTTGACAATATGTTCATTGATTAGCTAATTAAAAAGAACCCCCCTCCCCCCTCCTTCACTGGTTTATAATGTCAGTGTACCAAAGCCTGTATCAGTGTATATAGACGAGACAAAGAAGCAATCAAAGGTTAGAGTTTGACAAGATATAAATGGGTTTCCTTAAGGAATTTTTTCATTATTAATTAAGTAGGGGTTTAATGTCTGATTCTGAAAAAGGCCATATCGCCGACGCCAAAAGGAAATTAAATGCAAGGGACTGGAAGAAGCAGTCAGAGAGGAAAGTGACTCCATAAACAAAGTTACCTACCACCGTCGGTGACAAGCTCATGAATGCAGAAAAGCTACTCCGTGAATTAAACACATAAAGCTAAGAATTAATTGCGTATCCGCACACTCACACCCACCGACGGAAGAATTCACTTAGATCATATAACTTCTCGAAATGAGATGTACACATTGTAAAAATTCTTATATATTGAATTCTGATCAACATTCCATTCAGTACCTATGATTTTTGTGATTCTTGAAAAAAAAATTCAGTATGAATTTATATATGTACAGTGGCAATTTTTCGGGTGGCAATCTTCCCACAGTGGCAAATTTCCTCAGTGGAAATTTTTCCAGGTGACAATCTTCCCACAGTGGCAGTTTTCCCACAGTGGCAATTTTCCCAGTGGCGGTTTTCCCACAGTGGCAATTTTCCCAGTGGCAGTTTTCCCGGTGGAAATCTTCCCAGTGGCAATTTTCCCAGTGGTATTTTTCCCGGTGGCAATTTTCCTATCACCGAATTTGATATGTCTTAACTGTACGTTTTTGCAATGTGCATATTTTTCGAGTTTTATTTTGGGGAAACGTAGGAAAACAAATGGTGATGAATATAATTTTTACGAATATCCAACTATCGTAGAACATAATATCATAATAAACATAATAATATATATATCCCCATAATAATATATCCCCATAATATCCTAATGAACATAATATCATAGTACAGAACATCCTGCTCTGTAGTCAAATCTAGCACCAACATAAATTGCTGTTCAATCAGTGTTGTCCCAATAACGAGTAACCAACGTGTCTCTCCTCACAGCAGTCAATTACCAGTGGGTGAATGGTTACAGTTTGGAACCACTTTTACTGCTTCACCGGTGATTAAATTCAGCAATGGCCTCTAGGAGCAAATTTGCAAGGAAGCCATTCATTTGACGGAGAATAAATCAAGTTACAATGTCCAGAACATTTCTTGTTAACATGGGAACAAGTAAAATTTATATTAGAGCAAGACGCTCCAAATCTGTCAGTTTTATTATTTAATATCAGAAAGAGAATTATTTAAGGGAATATTATTTCTCATTAATTATTATACAAAAATGTGCTAATAATAATTACTTTAATTCGTATGGAGTTTTTTCATTGGAAACAAACAGTATAATCAGTTAGTAAATAAATAGAGAAGTATACTGTGTTTCGGAATCAATGACGGTGAACTTGATCTATTTTCAGAAACGATGTAAACAAATGGCGTCTTACAGAGTACTCTGAAATATAATATTATTAATTTAATAATATAGGAGAATAGAGTGTAAAACGTAATAAAAACGATTAAATGTAAGTTAACATCTAAGAAAATGCACATTTCACTTAATAATAACACAATATTTATTTAAAAACATGTTGAAAATACTCTGTGTGACGTCACTCAGAGTATTTTCGAATGGTCCAATACTGTACTTGGTATACTTCACAATTTAATTACTAAGATAACAAGTACATTAATTGTGTTTTTTTAAATTACATTTGAGAATAATTACCAAATTTCATGAACAAGAGATGTAAAAATCCCGTGAAACTGAAACATATTGAATAAATTAAATTTAGCTTTTAATCTACGGTAATTTATTAACATATTTAAGTTAAAATATTTAATATGCAACATATTGAGAAATAGGCATTGTTTGCTAAAAATGGCACAATTTTGTTTAACTAAAATATAAGCAATACAAATTAATAACTTGAAAATTCAAGAAAGAAATGGCAAATGGACACTATAGTATTCATATAAATGAATTTACTCATATATTTATATAAATATATCATTTTTTTTTCTATATGGTGAAGAACAAAGTTACTTTAACAAACATTTTCAGTTTCGAAATTTAGTCAATAAATTGTCTTTAATAAATATCCATCGCGAATACATTATTGGAACACCTAAAATGCTTGCAATTTGAGCCTATAAACTTTTTTCAAAAAATATAAAAGAATTGCAGTTTTCGGTAAATTCCTATATCACTGCATCGTTGCAGTAATATAGGAATTAAGGTACGTGACTTATACGGTGTGTCCAGAAAAAATGTATCCACTGCCACCAAATATATCTTATAAGTACTATACATAATTTATTAATATTAATCTACGTATCTCTTGTACCAACATATTAAGCATATTATCGTAGAATGATGAATAATGCAGATTCAAGGCAATGGATACATTCTTTCTGGACACACTGTATGGGAATAGAATAACCATCATTTTGAAGGAGTGGACAACTCTGCTCTTGATTTTCTATTTCTTTACAAAAGATGGTATCTTCACAAATAGTGCAAATGTGTTGTTTCATTTTGAAGTGTCCGTGAAATCTCTTAATAATTGAAATTTGAATTAACTCGATCAATATTATTCAATGTGTAGTACAGATACACAGAATGAACAATATTAGTAAAAACAAAATAATTATCAATAATATCATTAAATATTTTGGTATCTTTTCTACACATTCAAATATTTCATTATACCCCCATTCCCATAATACTGCAAGTTGCACTATTATAGGAGCACAATATTCCACCTTCTGCACAAATCTCTAGAATAAGTAATTGATGAAGAGGAAGATTCTAACTCATGCATGGTACGGAAGGCAAGCCTCAAGTATTCTGCATTTGTAAATTTCTCTCTGTAAATAAACTGAGACACTGACAATATTATTCCCTTGCGTGAATTCCTCAGATATAATATAATTGCGCACGTGTAGAATTCATTGTTTTTCAAATTTATAAAGCTATAAATAATGATAATAATATTGGTATTATATAATAAAACCAGAATCAAGGAAACTATTTATTGTTTTATATCCCTACCATAATTTTCTATCTGGGTAACAATTATTATTAAGTACAATACTTAGACAAGCTACGAATGAATTCACTTGCATTAAGGAGTATACAATAAATCTCACTCGATATGTAGGAGGACAGCACTTAATCCTACCGAGGAATCTCCCTATTTGTCTCTATACAAACGTCAGAATAATAATTCACCTTGAGAAGGGTTATTTATTGCCGAAAGGGATTCAGGCCATGTATCACTTGGTCTGTGAATTATAGATCTAAGCTTTATCCCGCAGTTTAACGGAGAGAAATGGCGGCGATAGAAAATGTAGATGGTTTTCATTATTGTCTTTATATATATACGTAAGATAAATTAGAATGATAAAGGTATGACGGGGACGGTATCCGGCAAATTGCTCGAAAACAATTGCTCAAAAGCAATTGATCGAAAAACAATTGCTCGAATGAACAATTGCTCGAATGAACAATTGCTCGAATGAAAAATTGCTCGAATGACCAATTCCTCAAATGAAAAATTGCTCGAATGAACAATCGTTCAGATGATATAAAATTAATAAAATACAGTTATTATTAATTACTAATTATTAGAAACAAAGATGGTTCGGCTAATTGAAAATATTTCACTTCATGATTTTCTGACTTTCGACAATTTATCTAATTAACAATCACTCAAATAATCAAATTAAGAATAATTAATTGCTTTATGTGACAGAAGAGGAAAAGTCAACCAAATAATAGCTGCCAAAAAGAGAAATTAAAAAGTGACATAATTACCAGAGGTCATGCTAAATGTGTCGAGAAAAAGCACTCCCTCCTATTATCGGCAGTTCCCATAGCCTGAGTTGCTAAAACCGAACAACCCTAACCTAGTCCCAAGAACATTTCGTCAGAGCCCAGTGTAGCTATTAACTGACAAGAAACTGAAACTGTAGTACCCAAAATTGCAGCAGTAATCCGGTTTAATAAAAATAAGAAAACCAGGAAGATTAAAATTTGAAAACAGTATTATGATTGATAGTAATTAGCGATTAAAAATATGAAATACAGTTATTATAAATTACTAATTAGAAACCAGGACGATTAGGTGAAGCTAATTGAAGTGATCCAAGTTCATGATTAACTGACTTTTATTAATTTGGACACTTTGACCAATTTGATCATTCGAGCAATTGATCATTCGGTCAATTGTTCGTTCGAGCAATTGTCTTTCGAATAATTGTCTTTCGAGCAATTGTTTTCGAGCAAATTACCTAGAACCGACAGGGACATAGAAGATAGAGTATAGTATCCCTTCCACCATAATTTTATCACTCGGAATTTAACATTAAATTTGCTCTCTTATATACTTAATATCATTAGCTACAGCATTCCTCACACCTAATAAATTACAGCTCGGAATTATTCTGCAAGAATCTCCTTAGGCTCTAAGTTTCCTAATTGGTTTCCTGAAGTCCATATTAAGTTAGTAAACCTGCAACTTCGATGGGTTTGATAATCATTTCGCCTGCATCGGTTAATAGAATTCTTATTTGGCAATTACCATCAAGTTATATATCAATTAAATATTATTAAGTTCGATATATTTTACTGTACTAATAATGGATTACTTTTGCTCATACTTTTTCACAAATGTAATGAATTAGATATTATTTCTCAAATAATCAAAATTATAACCACTGACCAAAAAAAGGTTATCCTATCATTCTAATTAGGATACGAATCTAAGTAAATATTACTCTCAGGAATCTAAACAATGCTTCAATATAACTTGCTCTGTTGTCGCGAATCAAATATATACTATATATAGTATATACGCATTCTTCAAAATCTGTATATTTCAGAAAAGATCATTTAATATATATTCTAATAGATTATAACACCCTTCATAATTTTTGTAGGCTATCTATATATATTGAAATATGAACAGATTTAACTAATTCCTTTTCATTTCATATTTATGTTATGTACACTTTTAGTAACAAAATGGTTACTAAAACATCAACGTTGAAGATATATTAGTATGGAAAATCCGATATGCATGAATTCTTTCAATCATATAGCTATATGCACCTGTAACTACTATCAGATAAAAGACTCACCGTAGTGATGTACTATCAGAGAAAAGAGTCACTGTGATGATGTACTATCAGAGAAAAGAGTCACTGTGATGATGTACTATCAGTGAAAAGAGTCACTGGGATGATGTACTATCAGAGAAAAGAGTCACTGGGATGATGTACGGTAAAACTCCTGAGTAATGAAGGTCCTCAGTTATGAAATGCACCCGAGTTATAAAGTGTTTTCTGTGTTTATACAATAGAAAGCAATATACGTCAATAATTTCAAGAAAAAGCTTTAAATTACCTTTGTTAAAGCAGTGGTGTCGCTCGAAACCTTAGCCATATTAAACCATATATTATTTTCAAAATTCTACTTAACTATAGTTTGAAAGAGTAAATTCTTATTTCAGTGATTGTAATAATGGCAGACATTGGGATAATTCGTCCCGGACAATTCGTCGCCAGACAATTCATCCCCGGACAATTCGTCGCCGATTGAAAATAATTGAGAAATAAATTATTATATAAACAACAAATTAATAATTTAGCAAAAATGAAACTATCTAAATTCAAAAGAAGATAATATTTCAAATGTTCATATATGGCAGGATAGAAAAACAAACAATTTACTGCCAGTGTATATAATAACAAGTAAAATGTTACAGTTCATGTATAAAATCAATGATAAAAGACTAAACTGAATCAAAATGTTAACCGTTTCTCTTTGTTGGCAGTACAAAAAAAATTGATTCATTATTGCAATAACAATTTTAAAACAAAAAATAGTAACAAATCATTTTAAAATTGACAAACTCTAAGCTACAATATATCAGATTTGACATATGAAAATCAGAAAATTTTCAAAATTTAATATTGTGAGCAACAGCTGATCACATTTAAGATATGTTTATCAATATCCCTGTATTTTCTTTTTTGATGGATTTCGGCAGCTCGAGAATGTTTTCTTCTCTTTTTAAAGCATCAATGAAAACCCACAACATATTTGGATGAATTTAATTCAGCGAACGATTCAATGACGAGTGGAATGATAGTTCTATCCTTTTCAATAAAAATAAAATTTTGATAAAATATGAAATTATATAACTATTTGTATATTTATGAAGTAATTTTATATGTAACTATTAATAAATTATAAGGTAAAAGTGCATACCATCCACTTATTTGGTTGAAAAAAAAATAACTCCCCTTGAATGAATGTACTCTTACCCATTATAAATATATTGTATTTTAAATCGGCGACGAATTGTCCGGGGACGAATTGTCCGGGGACGAATTGTCCGGACACCCTAATTAGGATAACGGGTCATTTATCACTGGTGTGTTACCTTTTTTAATTGTTATATATAGAATTTGCCATAGTCTAAGGGTGCGCGGAATATTCTACTGAGGAAAATTCCACTGCGGAAAGTTCCACTGTGGAAAATCCCACTGAGGAAGTGTGGAATAAATAGAAAAAGTGCAAATAAGCAGTACAAATCACATGTTTAGTTGTATTTAGTGGAATTTTCCTCAGTGAAATTTCCTCAGTGAAACTTTCCGCAGTGGAATTTTCCTCAGTGGAATGTTCCTCAGTGGAATTTTCCCATTGGAATCTTCCGGAATGGAATTTTCCTCAGTGGAATTTTCCTAGAACCAGTCTTAGTTATATTGCTGTGATTCAGTATGGATTTTGCAAACTATCATTTTATCGAAGATACCTACTTGATGATTTAAATATTAGAAAAGGAGAGAAAAAATAATAAGATTGTTTGACTATGGTAATTTTGAAACTCAAAACTAATATACTGATGATAACCTATGCAACCTATATTATACTTATAATCTTTCCTAACAGAGTGGGCAAAAAATTATGCTCCATTGTTTACAGGTGTGAGTTACATAATTAAATAATAAATTTCTAGTATAAATCAATAGAGCATCATTGTATTTTACAGTAAGACATAATAATAAATTGATAAAGTACCTATTGTTCTCTGTTGTTTAATATAGGGAGAAATTCTTTTCTATAAAATGAATGCGTTTTTTTTTCATTTGTAGATTAAACTTCATTATAAGAAAGATCGCTGATTCTATGAAAACAATCGAAACCAATATGCCTAAATCTTAAATAAACCATGGGTGCAGTTAAACTATATTTACTATAAATTCAACTCCTAAATTATTGTACTAAAACTGAAGAAGACTTGCTATACAAACTATATACGATATAATACTGCAATAATGACCCTCTTATCAGTTATAATGGAATACATTGTTTCCCCATCAAATTAAATTGCCTGTCATTTCCGTGTGAAGGAGATCATTAAGACTCAGTCGGTGTCGCTACTCTAACATTGGTAGTTCTTCGTCTAATCGCCTCATTTGCAGAACCAATTACGACAAAACTCAAAATATCTACCGTTATTATCTAGTTGATTATTTATTATCAAATAACGAGATATTTGATGCAATTGAAGGATTGGGATTAGGAATTATAGTACTCTACTGTACCCACAGAAAATGAGTTGATGTCATCTTGCTTCAATTCAGTAAATTATGTTGGAATTACCTCATTAAAAATTTGCACAAATGGAATTTTTATCGTTTTTATCATTTGATTTATAAATATATAAAAAATATAGATTACATATTATTAGTTTATAATGATGTTTATATATAGAGCCGAAAAATAAAGGTATATCAATAATGTATATCAATCCAACTTTGAAATAATTAATATTTAATTTACTTCCATTTTATTTCCTATAGAATATTTTATACTATTTTTAACTAACTTATTATTACGTTATTTCGAATATTTTTAAACTTATTCCAGCTATTTTTTAACTTATTTCAATTGAATTTTCTTAATTTCAGTTTTATTTTTTGCTACATTTAATGTTATTTTTTTACCTATTATTAATGTCATTTTAAACTATTTTTCATGTTATGTTAAACAATTTTTAATGTTATATCAAACAATTTTTAATGTTATTTTAAACTATTTTCACTAATCCATATCAGTTTAGAATCCATACACCTGATACAATAAATAACTGTCTAAACTCTCCAATACGAAGCACATGCAACTAATTTGTTTTGGAGAAGTTCTATGAGACTATATTGCAGGAAATCGAAAGTCCATTTCCCCAAACTTGCAGTGAACAATTTCAATTTGGAGAGTTGCTTCCAATACCACAGAGAAAAGCTTGGAGGGGCAATAGAAGATACAGTTAGTATCTTTTTCTATAACCTTTTCATATCAATACTCCTTTTAATCACCTTTAGGGAGGATGGGGTGAGATTCTACATAATAATAAGATTCTACATTGTTTTTGAAATGGAAAGGGAATCAAGGGCCTCCCATCATGCTGCTCAAAACTGGAACGAAATAGACCGGCACTAATGGGATTGAAGTTATAGTGTGGCCACCCGCGACTGCATGATAGAAACCTACTTAATATTTACCACCTAATCAAAATGCTGTCTCGGGTTTCAAAATATTCATTTAAATTCATCTAAATTGAAAGATTTCAAAGCATTTTAAAGATACAAAATGGCTCGATGTAATACATAAATAACAAATAAATGCTTGTTTAGCTATATTATATAATCTTCTAGTTAGAAAGAAATGAACTCTAAATAATAAGGAGAACAAAAGAAAAAAACACTACCTCAAAAAGAGACCTTGTGAAAAGAAGAACAATATTATTTAACCGGTTCTTCGTGCTTGCCAGTTGGCTATTATGAGATGCAATGAAACTGTTGGCAAACTTTCAATCGTATAGAAATGTGTTTAACTGCTGGTAAAATGTTAGTGCATGTCAAAAAAAAATTAAATGAAGGAGTTAGCACGCCAGGCAATAAAGATGTCTGAGAATACTTAAAATGAGTTTATCAAAGAATAGCTTGAATAGCTTTTGGGAAATGTTTAAGATTTTATGAAAAATATGTAGGAATAAGAAAGTACCTAGGATACTCATGAATAATAAACGTGCCTAAATAGTTAACTAATATGAAGATTGAATTATAGAAGACAATTAAAAAAAATCATAGGTAGAAGATAATAAAAAAAATTAAAATCACAGAAGATAATAATAATTAAATTATTTCAATAACTGGATTAAACTTAATTAATTCTATATAGTAGATATTAATTCATTAATTGAATTTAATTTAACTTAGTTACTTAATTTAATTTAGTAGTTGAAAGTATTGCAGTAAAACGGAGCTAGGAATAATTTAATTTACATAAATTATGACTTTATCCGTGTTTTAAAAATTAGTGGATTAAGTAATATTGACGGGAAGAGTACACTAGTTTAGTCAAATTATAAGAACTTTCTTATTCATAAAGCGACAGTGATTTTTTAGGAAGGTACATACGTTAATGTAAAGTCCAATATTTGTGAATGGTCTTTTACCTTTAATAACTAATCAGTAGGCATTATTTAGCTGACTGAATTATTTTCATACAATAGATTCTTTTACTGACTCATTAAGAAATTATGATCTTTTTATAGACTAAATACTTTTTTGAAGTAAATAATGTCTCTTAAATTCATAAAGACAAATTCAAGAGACATGCAGACTGAGCTTTGAATAAATAATCACCACACTAGCTAGCTGTAAACATATAACCTATAATCATCATACTACCTAGATTTGGACAAATAATAACCACAGTACATATATTATAGCTGTAGTGTAAACTAATAATTTGCGCAATACCTAGCCGTAAACAAATAATCAACACACTACCTAGCTGTAGTGTAAACGAATAATCTGCGCAATACCTAGCCGTAAACAAATAATCAACACACTACCTAGCTGTAGTGTAAACGAATAATCTGCGCAATACCTAGCCGTAAACAAATAATCAACACACTACCTAGCTGTAGTGTAAACGAATAATCTGCGCAATACCTAGCCGTAAACAAATAATCAACACAGTACCTAGCTGTCATAGTAAATAAATAGAGAAGTATACCAAGTACAATATCGGAACATCAGAAAATACTCTGAGTGACGTCACACAAAGTGTTTTCCTTTTGTTTTTAAATAAGAATTGTGCTATTATTCAGTTAGACGTGCATTTTCATGGATATTAACTAACATAAAATTGTTTTTATGACGTTTTACACTCTATCCACTTATAATATTCAACTAATAATACTTATAATATTTGAGAGTACTCTATGCGACGTCATTTGTTTACATCGTTTCTGAAGAATGGATCAAGTTCACCGTCAATGAATTCGAAATTTAGCATACTTCTCTATTTATATACTATGCTAGCTGTAGTGTAAACCAATTATCTGCACAATACCTAACCGTAAACAAATAATCAACACACTACCTAGGATGGAAAATAAAATCGCCACACTATACTAAGCAGCAAACAAATATCAAACACACTACTTACCTAAGTTAACTTTAAATAAATTATCACACCAGTACTTGGCTTACAAAATATAATCATCACAGTACCTAACTGTAAACATATAACCTCAACACTACCTAACTTTAATCATATAATCTCAACACTACCTACCTCTAAGCATACAATCACCACAGTACCTAACTTTGAACATATAATCTCAACACTACCTATAATCCCAACCATTAAAGTCAATTTATATTTACATTTTAGTGATAGGTATCATTCATTTCTATGAAAGTAAACCTATATCGGAGAATTACTACAATTTTTTAAAGGATTAAGCGCATTAGTGTCCTATCCATATGACGTGTCCTAAATTAAACGGAGACGTTCACACTAGTAAGAAGCCGGTGAAAATGGAACTATTAAAAGAACCCTGACTGACTGACAGGGACTGGCTCAATACCGTATTCTCTAAGTGCAAAATAAAAACTCAGGGAAGGACTGAGAGGACACATCACGGAAGTGTGAACAAGCCTTGAAAGTGTTCTTCTAATAAATTCTATCAACTATTTTCAGTAATAACTATACAAAGTATGAGCCACGCATTATATCATATCTCCAAACCATAATAACGAGGTAAATATCTCTCAGAACCTGTTTTTTTACCATTCCAAACTACTATTCCGTGTAAAAATACCTATTTACGAGTCACTTTTTGACGTAAACGTAGCATTTATGAGCATAAAACTAATTCTACAACTATAACTGGATTTCATCGGTCTATCGATTCAACTTAAATCGTCATATTACATTGAAGTAATCGTACGGAGTAACATGAAGAGCTGTAGCGTGGATAATCAATCATCAATGTGGACTTTGGTGGTCTATTGCCTGAAGCATATTATCACAGCCGCTAAAATAAGGCTCGCCCACTCGCACCCGCTACAACAATATTACATGCTTGCATGCGGGTGGTGCCTGGTTACTGTATGCGACGGACAGCGCAGTTTACTGCACCGCTGCGTACTAACTAGCTGCGGTAATGATAATTAACAAATGAAAGAGAAACGATGTAATGCCTTCTACTTAGCAAGACCAGATCCTTTAGCGAGATCTGGTTAACAATATTATTTATTTAGGGAATAATGATATCGTATTAACTTTTATTTCAAAATATTTATCATCTATTTGTACTTAGGTCCTGAAAAAAGTAATTTATTGCGTAAATAACATTTTTAGAACTAAGATCTAGAACCTTCAGTTTAATTAAGAATAACCTAATATATGGTTCATTTTTTTTATTTAAATTTAATGTGAAAGTTTTAATACTGATTGTGCAATAAATGTAAGGAACACAAAAAGAAGCAAATTGTACACTCTCTCCTAAATTTTGGTTTATGATTAGATTTTGTGTTCAGCGATTGGCACTTTAGCATTTTTTAACTTTCTCCAATCGACTTTAATATTAAATCAATATTTTTTTGATCCTTTGAATATTCAAAACCTGATCAGAATTTTGAATGAAATGTGTACAATTTTTTTTTCTTCTATTTTTGGGTGGTTTAAAATTTGCAACACAAACGTGAAATGGTTAATTTTAGTTAATTTAAAACTAATTAGAAACGTATAAATGCTACATAAAACTTCTTGGCGTTTACATAAAAAAATGTGTGAAACTAGCGTTGTCACCTAAAACAGTAGAATAAATTTTCTTGGAAAGAATAAAAAAAATCCAATATATGTGTGCATTAATGATGTCAACTTGCAACAGTGAAGATTTTTTTTAATTAAGTATTCAGTAAAATCAAAAATGTTTCTTGAATGAAAAGATTAATGTTTAATCCAAAAACAGGAAATTGTTGAAGGCATCACGGCATATTACATTCGTGATTTTTCTTTTTGATTTTTAATTTTGTTAACTTTCTCATGTAAATCATAAGTGAAAATATTTTTATTACAGAAATTATATACGCTATATGAATCGTCAATACTACATACGATATTATTAGAGATATCCATATTCTTGACAAAAAATGATATGGAATTTAACTACTCATTATTATTCAGTTGGTGAATTTTGAATTAGTTCCTCAATTCGGTAAAACATTTAAATCATCAGAATTGTAAATATCAGTTGAATCGCAAGAATTGGTGATAAAAACAGATTAATTTATCTAGTAATAAATTTCATTTGAATAATTAACATATCTAATAATTAACCTAAAAAATGAAATATCTAATAACTTATCAATCGTGATTTTTCGTCGGATATTACCGATTATAAACGTCTGACATTTAATATGTTTTTTTATTTTAACCTATGCAGAGTAAACATATTATCATCCTCCTGTTCTGAATTGTAGATTTTTTTATACTTTTCTTCAATAATTATCCTTATCAATTTGTCACTTGGTAATACCCTTCAAAAAATTCTATATTACATACGCATGTTACCAATTACCTTGTGATATATAGGTTTTATGTTTGGCAATACAGTACAAATATGTTAAATCAATTAAACCATCATAAGTAAAATGTGGTCATGCCATTTAAAAACTTGACTGTTTTTATAAAAACTGCATCAAAGAGAGATTGGATACAAATTTTAATGACCACATCATATCCACAATCCATATGTTAATAAAAACTTATAACAAGTGTTAGCCATCTGTAATTTACCATAGTCATAGGAACATGTTAAATACCATACTTATAACATATATTAACCCTAGGTAACTCACCATTAAATTACGTGTAAAACCTGATGTTTACATATGGTTTTCTGTTTTCAAAAAGTATAGGTACATGTTATACACGTGTTTCAAATGTGTGTCACATTTGTTTTTAGAGTACAACCTAATTTAGAAGCAGTTCACAGAGGCGTCCCTTATCTAATGCGTGAGGTGTTTTTTAAACTAAGACCGGCAATGGAATTCCATACTAATTACCCCTAAAACCCTACTTGCAACCTAATGAGTAACACGTGGTTATGATTATAGATCCGGTATATGGGAGAAACGTTTATCAGTATCACTTTAAGGTTTATTATTTCATTCTCAAGGAAATGTTTATTGATTCATGGAAAACTATAGTTGAGGTGGATAAGCTATCGTAACGCATCGAAGTTACCTCGCTAAAGAAGAATCTGAAACAACAAGTTTCCGTTGTGACTGGTTATTAGAGATTCATAGAATATAAAATAAGGGATAGATTAAAAAAATGTTAATCGATAGGTGTTTTAATCTTCCTAGAAATTATTAGTTATTTAGATGGAAGAGCGATACTTCAATTGGCTAAAAGTTTAAGTGAAATAACACTATAAATTGTTCCCTTCTACAATCCAAATCAGTCAATTTTTCTTTCAATAAATTTATTATTAAATTACGTTCATATTCGCATATAATATTCTGGCTCTCAGAAATATTACAAGTATTTTAAAGAGGTCACTTCTATTTAATAAGCATTATACCACAGATTCACATTCTCTAATAGTATACCGTTGAATTTGTAATCAAATTTAAATATCAGAATGCTTGTTAATATATTCTAGTATAAGTACTAAAGTACCGGTCATTCTCATTTAATCGACAAGTGACCGCCAACTCGATATACCTAAATCTAGAACCAATCTGGCATTTGCAAGCTTCTGATTAACCTACTTTACCACCCACAATCTATTCCAATGAAATATGAAAAGAAATTTAAGAGTTGTTTAGTCCAACCCTGTGTTGGTAGTTCAATAACTTGCCAGAGATCAAATTATTAATTCCCTCACTGTCTATTGGTGATTTCTCAATTCCTTTCATTACTTAATAAGTGGGCGATTCCTATTATAAAGGTAGAATGTATATCAGCTGCAGGCACATAGAATTTGATAAAAATCTAATCGTCAGACTTCCAGTCACGCATTGGCTATCATTTTGCTTATAAAGTCCGGTTATAAAGTGTTTCCAGAGTTTCTTTTTGGATTTTCTCCTAAACTATCGATTGAGTTAAGACAATTTTTAATGAAAAATTCGAAAGCAGAAAATGAAATCTTGTTAAGGTAATTATGACCAATGGACCATAACTATATTTTCTACTTGTTGATTCTTTTCATATTAAATATTGCTTCGAAAGATTATTTTATTCAGATGAAACTATTTAATATCTATATATTATAAATTGCACTAATATATTCACATAATAATTACAACTTTATAATGTATACAATGAAATCCGTAACTAAATAAATATTTTGAAAATCAGTCGAAAATAAAATAATAGCATGAATATTAAATAACAAATGATTAAAAAAATATGGAATATGATAATAATGATAATAGTTAGATGATTTAGTGACAGAAAAGTAATTAAAAGGTGAAATGATTAATCCTTTGAAATTTAAAAAATCGTGTCGATGAATCTGATCCTCCCTGATGATATTTACTGTTTGAGCTGCAATAATTGGCGTCTGTAGTCATAAGTGTTGAATTTAGTGCTATAATTGGCTATTGTTTATCACCCTTAATTGGTAGACTCTGCTGCCCAGGTACATAAACCGACAGCAACATTATGGATGAGTGAAGAGCTTCTTGGAAAGCTAAGAAATGTATTCTTCATTTATGGAAGAAATATTTAAATGCTTTTTAAATTGTCACACCATCGCTTTTTAACTATTTTTAACTATTATTTTAAACTATCTAAAAAAAAAAATATTGTTGAGGGAAGAAATATCTTAATAATTTAACGAAATATGTTATTGAACTATATTTAAATTAAGTTACATTGATGGTGAAAACATTATAATCATCATCCGATGGATTTTTCGATGGTGTTGATTTTTTTTTTCATTGATGATTTTATAAATATTTTATTCAATATTTTAAAAGAAGTCTATTTATCAGCATATCTTGAAATTTAAGCCAATAACTAGAACTGACTATGAATATATTTGTCAATGTTTTATTTAAATAATTGATCAAAGTATTATAAATAACAGTTCATGATTAAAAAATCCATGGACAGTTTTTTAACCATAAAATGCAATAGGGAAAATTTATTCCCTACTCAAAAAATATATTATTGTACTAGTTTCTCCGCTTATCCATATCCAAGATCTAAATTACTCCAATTTTGTATATGAATTTTTACTATAAAGTTGAATAACACGCAGACATGACACTTACTATTTGGTAAATCATTTTGTGTTCATGTAATTTCAATTATAAAATGAGTAAAGTATTAAGTAAACAAATCTCAGTTAATTTCAGATATATTTTTTATTTTGGTCATGCCACACCAGTTCTTATAGAAGAGATAACAGAGGATGTTTTTTTATGTCTACTCAGCTAACTGTTCAGACCTGTTCTTAGAGAATATTTTTTGATAAAAAAAAAACTTTGAAGAGAAAGTAAAATAAGATGCTTGCAGCTTCAATGTGATGCAAAAAAAAGTCTGGGAAAATAAAATTTCTAGAAGGTATAGTGTTAACAATATTTTATCTATTAATATGAATTATTATAGAATAGAATATGTAAACAAATGAATAGTTATCATTTTAACAAAGTCTAGAAAACTATTTATTTCAAAATTTCACTCTCGTAACCTTTATTATCCTTTATTATTTGGGTACACGACCACATATTGTAAGATTTGAAAATAATAGAAAATTAGAAAACTGTGACTTGAGAGATTAATATCATGTGATGACTGTTTTAGTACAACTATTAAACGTATTTCAGTTGTATTTGACATTTAGCATTTTTAAGCTATTGTTATGAGGTCCACAAAAATTATAAAATGCTAAGGGGTCCACGAACTCCAAATTAAATTAAATTTACACAGTGTACACGAGCTGCATAGCCAGTTCATTGGGAACAGGATAGAGAGTTTTAGTATCCTTTTGAGTTTTTTTTACCTGTGTATAGTTGATATACAGTGAAAAACTGGTACAATTCAAAGAGAAGTCGATCTAAAATTCAAAATTATAAACCTCTGATTTTATGACCCAGGTAATTAAACAGTGAAGATAGCAGAAAAAAAAACGTTTACTGTAAAAAAATATGTTTATTATAACAGAAATGTATTGGTAATGAACGTTCAACGTTTAGTATATGCTTGAGATAATTATTTAAAATATTAAACATTTCACACTCTTAGCTTAGTAATCTAACCAATTTCATATAATTTAAAGCTAATTTTTAAACATTTTTAAATGTTTAACGTGTTCATAAATTTCATAACAATTTCTTATCTACTGGTAATAATTTCCCAAGAAAAAAATTTGTATCGAGATGAAAGTTATTTAAGTGGGATATATAAATGTGTATTTCTACAGCTTTCTCATGAATAATAATAATAAGATAATGAAAATTAAAAAGAGTTACTATATTTTTGAGGATAAGTGTATATTAGGTATATCATTAAGGATTCTATCAGTTATGATTACTATGAACTTGATGAATATTATGTTTTTTTCAATTATATTGGTAATAAAAAAAGTGAAAGTTTTTTAATCTTGATTAACTAATTCTAACTTTTCAAAAAATAGGAACTTATAGTATGCGATCAATTACCTATTAAGTTTCACCTTTTCTAAATGATAATTAACGAGGGAAAAGAATCGGCACGCTTTCTGAGATACTAGTAACCTTACCTCTACAACCTGTTCTTATTCAATAACTTCTCCGATGAAAACTTGCAACCGGTAAATTTTGGGAATATGTACTAGTTTAACACATTAGCCGCATCTCGGGATATGACGGTAATGTCGTACCCTGCATCTTTTTTTTATTTGCAGTTATTTTTTACTCATTTTTTAAACCTTTTTTCTGATATGCCTAATCATAAATATATATTGCAATTTTTATTCCATTCTTTTCCAACAATAGTCTTTGATTTAAAAGATTTATACTCAACGGGAAATCAATATTATAAGAGGTTATTGAAACTCAGCGGCGTAGAAACCAAAAGTACCTTCAATGCCGAGTTTAATAACCTCTGATAACACTAATCTTGTAAAGTATTCAATATGTGTTTGAGGAAAATCAATTTAAAAAAATACAAAATATTGTTTGCGTGTACCAGTATAGTGGCACATGATGAAAGCTGAGCAGGTTAGCTGTGTACCACATATGGCGCATTATGAATTTAAAGTGTTAAGGAGCACTCAGGTCCAACGATATATTCTTTATAATCTGGGCCAAGCCAATTACGTAGTCTCTTCTACCTAAGCTATTACCATTAACAATTATTTTGTTCAGTATATTTAATAACTAACCTCCACATTAATTCATCTATATAAAGGCCACTCCCACCGCATATTAACTAAAGTAATCGCCACGCCTACTTCAAATTTCAGTGTTAGGCCTCTTCAAATTCCCGTATAAGCCACGCCCACCGCAAATATACTAGAGTTATCGCCACGCATACTTCATATTTCAGTGCCGCGCCTACTTCAAATTTCAGTGCCGCGCCTACTTCAAATTTCAATAAGTGCCACGCACACCGCAAATTATCAAGAGTAAAGACCACGCCCACCTTAAAATTACATAGAGTTTGGGTTACGCCCATAACTTTCGATATTATATACTACTATAGTAATTATTGAATACGGTTGAAAAAAATCCTTATTATGCAAGTAAATTTCAGTAGGTACTACATATATATTAAAATTCAAAGATATTAATAATCGTAATATAATTCAATATAAGATGTACCCGATGGTAAATTTCGAATTATCAGATGGTTGCATGTGCTACATATTCTTTCAATTAAAAAAAATATATAGTAATTATCATCCAATTGAATTTTTATTTATTAATTTTATTTTTCTAATTTTAATTGAAAAATACAGTTTGATGAAATTGATTTCTATCCATGATACCTGCTTGGATAGAACATTATTGTGCCAATCTTGGTGCATTGCGGCGCTACAGTTTTCACTAATTGGTACAACTCTGTGTTCAAGTTATATATTACCAGAGCTGCGATAAATGTTCCTATTTGAAATATACACCAATTAATTAAAAATGAAGACCTACTAACTGATGTTTGTAAAAGAAACCATGATGTAAATAACTGACTATTTTGATAAAAGGCAACATCGCTATGCTAGAACACCCACAGAACTTAGAATGTGAGCATTACGAACAAATCTGGCCTTTGGGAAATTCGGATTAACATATCAATGTTCATTATCCGAATACTATGAGTGTCTCTGTTAAACGATGTTATCCTAAATCTTTCATACTGGACCTGAGAACCTCTCAATGAAGAATATGGGGAGGAGCATGAGAAATATAAGCTCCTCCCCCTAACGGTACGTATAATTTGAGAGAAAGTAATGAAGCATTTCAAAATTCAAAAAAAAGTTCTTTAGTAATTACTGTTGTGAGAGAATAGAAACTAATTTGACCCTAATGCTTTAAGGTGTAGAGAAAATGCACATTCTTGATCAATTATAAAAGAGTTGTACCGGACAATATTAAATCAGTAAGTTTTTTATTCGTTTATATAACTGGTGTTTATAGCATTTTTTATTTGCTCTTTGCTTCTTTTTAACCAAAATAGTCAAACTAGTATTTTGGGCAAATAATGTATTTTTTCTTATTTTTGAAAGTGAGAGAAAACTGGCTTTCGATTATTTAAAGTTGAATGATGTTGCGAACTAAAATAGTGAAAGTATCCTTTAAATATTCACCATCAATTACAATATTTGAACCTAGTGAAATTCCATTTGATCCAACAGAAATTCCAGTTGATCCTTATGAAATTGAATTGGATCGAAGAAAATATTTTATCATTCCGATACTTCTCTTTTTACTACAGGCATACGGTGAATTGTTTCAATATTCTTAATTCAAACGTCTATAAAAATCATCCTATATTAAATAAAGGGAGATTTCCAAAAAGGCGGGTTTTTGAAAAGAGGTTGGATATAAACAATATGAAATTCCCTAAGAAGGTGGGATTTGAAAAAATGAGGGATTAAAAAAAATGCAGAACTTGAAAAATTGCGGGTGCTCAATAAATGCAAGATTCTAAAAAGCTGGATTTTCTTATTTTTAAAAATCGCATTTAATCCAAATCGTACGTTTTTAAGTATTCCGGATTTTTTATTTCCTGGATTTTTTGTATGTGTATCCCGGAATTTTGTTTCCCATACATTTACTGTTATTCTGTTATGTAATTAAATCGTACCCCAAATGTTAGGGAGTGACATTTTTCTTACAACTAACCAACCAACAGACAAAGTTATTATTCCATAACTAAAATAGTTGAAGGAATAACAAAAATCCGTATAACAGAAATATATTGAAAAAAAATAACAGATTACAATTAATTCAGGATACAAAAAAATTTGAGATACATAAAATTCGAGATAAAAAAATTCCAGGAAATAAACAATCTGGAACACAAAAAATGTGGAAGTTAAAAATAAATGCAGGATTAAAAAAATTGGAAATCACGCTTTTTGAAATTCTGCATTTTTTGAAACTCTTATTTTTTGAAATAATGACTTCTTTCAGATGCTGGCTGTTTCGAAATACTGCATTTATTGGAAATCCCGCATTTATTGGAAATCCCCCATTTATTGGAAATCCTGCATTTTTTGAAAAATCTCATATTAAGCGAAAGCCCGGCATTATTTTGGAAATTCTTTTTTTTTTTAAATCTGCTTTTTTCGGAAAACCAACTTTTTTTTCGAAAATCCCGCGTTCTGGAAATCCCACGTTCTTTTTGGAAATACTGCATTTTTTTGGAAATCCCCTTTTTTTTTAAATCCCACATTTATTGCAAATCATGCATTTATTGCAAATCCCACATTTTTTAGTAGGTTTATTAGTATATAGGAACATTTTTTCTAAGAAATGAATTAAGATTATTGAAACAATTCACCGTGTGTTGGTAGCTAAATGTGATGTATCGGAAGGTTTAACTATTTTCTTATCTCAAATTCAATTTCACTTGGATCAAATAGAAATTCACTTGGATCAAATAGAAATTCACTTGGATCAAATAGAAATTCACTTGGATCAAATAGAAATTCACTTGGATCAAATAGAAATTCACTTGGATCAAATAGAAATTCACTTGGATCAAATAGAAATTCACTTGGATCAAATAGAAATTCATTTGGATCAAATAGAAATTCACTTGGATCAAATAGAAATTCACTTGGATCAAATTCAATTTCACTTGAATCAAATAGAAATTCACTTGGATCAAATAGAAATTCACTTGGATCAAATAGAAATTCATTTGGATCAAATAGAAATTCACTTGGATCAAATAAAAATTCACTTGGATCAAATAGAAATTCACTTGGATCAAATAGAAATTCACTTGGATCAAATAGAAATTCACTTGGATCAAATAGAAATTCACTTGGATCAAATAGAAATTCACTTGGATCAAATAGAAATTCATTTGGATCAAATAGAAATTCACTTGGATCAAATAGAAATTCACTTGGATCAAATTCAATTTCACTTGGATCAAATAGAAATTCACTTGGATCAAATAGAAATTCACTTGGATCAAATAGAAATTTACTTGGATCAAATAGAAATTCACTTGGATCAAATAGGAATTCACTTGGATCAAATAGAAATTCACTTGGATCAAATAGAAATTCACTTGGATCAAATTCAATTTCACTTGGATCAAATAGAAATTCACTTGGATCAAATAGAAATTCACTTGGATCAAATAGAAATTCACTTGGATCAAATAGAATTTCACTTGGATCATATTGAAATTCACTTGGATCAAATAGGAATTCACTTGGATCAAATAGAAATTCACTTGGATCAAATAGAAATTCACTTGGATCAAATTCAATTTCACTTGGATCAAATAGAAATTCACTTGGATCAAATAGAAATTCACTTGGATCAAATTCAATTTCACTTGGATCAAATAGAAATTTACTTGGATCAAATAGAAATTCACTTGGATCAAATAGGAATTCACTTGGATCAAATAGAAATTCACTTGGATCAAATAGAAATTCACTTGGATCAAATTCAATTTCACTTGGATCAAATAGAAATTCACTTGGATCAAATAGAAATTCACTTGGATCAAATAGAAATTCACTTGGATCAAATAGAATTTCACTTGGATCATATTGAAATTCACTTGGATCAAATAGAAATTCACTTGGATCAAATATTATTTCATTTGGATCAACTATAGAACTGTAAAAGGTATAGATTTCTACCATTAATCATCGAAAATGTAAATTCCAATTTATATCTTGATTTACAAAGTTATAAAGTTTTTTTATTACAAACTGTCTCTATAACTTATCAGATACCTAACATTTTAACATACTTCAGTGCAAATTAAAACTAACCGAGAATTCTTAAGTTGGTAAATTGGATACATGATATAATTAAAGCGAAAAAATTCAAACTATTTCCTTTAGACATGAACTGAAATTTTGAAGAAAAAAGTTGCTTCGAAGACTGCAATGGAGGTAAACATATCAAGATACAGAAAGAAAAATAGTTGTAAGATAATATGGAATGTGATTGTTATGACATTTATCTGTGCATCAATTTAAATACATATTAAAATTAGTTAATGTTCTTTTTTGCACAATAAAGACGTAATTAAGCCTAATTAATTTCAAATTAATCAACTTATATGACAGCTAAATTTAATTAGACTATACATATAAGGTCATATACCCGCATTGACCATAAATAAGTAGACACGATAAAACTGTAAATTACCGTTATATAGAGATAAAAGTAGGTGAACCTTCGAATAATAGAAACTCTATATAATTATAAAAAATGTAAATTATATCACATTTTTAAGCAGTTTATTGGTGTACTTGCGATCTTTTAATATTGATATCTTTAATTGTTGACTTATTTTATTTTTATTTTTGATTAATGAATTTGAAGAGTAATAAGAATAAAAAGTTAACATTGCATTGATGGATATACGTTGTTACACATTTTGTTTATTTATATGCTTTTTCAGGTATGTTAAATTGTTTTCACGTTTACAATTAATTTGTAATCATTCTTTGCCATAGTGAAAATATTTATAAAACGGCAAAAAGCTAGCAGTAACATATTTTCGAATATCTAGTCGGAATATTTGTATTCGGATTAAATTCGATCAGTAATTACATAGTAATTTACCAAAAAATATAATAATTTCAAATTTTATCGTCGGGAATTTCTGGAATTCAAACCTATCCAACGTACTGATGCGGACAAACCAGCTATCAGTAAAATCAACTTCTTAAAAGTTTCTATTCTATATTATTTAAAAAAAAGCTATTAGATTTTCAATTTATCTTTCCTAAAGAATGTTTAAATTTGAAAAGTAACAAATTTTATTAATGTAAATTTTCCATATGAAACGTTCAGGTTATCTAATTAAAAACCTAACCACCCATTTTTTTAGATAACATTTATACTGTATATAGACTGGCTAGCCAGTCTTCCACACGTGTCTATAACTTTACTTCAATAAACCAGTTAGCAAACGAAAGAGAAATTGGATACTCCTTGCTGGTACTACATAACTACATTAGTGTGTTACATTTGCAATTTTCCCAGCTATCAACCCTTTTAGTTATGCTAACACTTATTTAACCTTACTAATGTCTGATTAGTCTTTGAAAAAGCTGTATAAAGATTTAATCATGGAAAAAAATTTTTTTGATGAATTTATATAGTAATTATTGTCAATTTTTACCTAGTTCCAAACTATTTTTGATTTTTTTTTACCTTGTTACTATCTACCATGTAACTTTTTAACTATTCCTTCTATTCTTGTTTGTGTGCTATTTTCTTTAAGTTTCTAAATTATTTTAAATTTTTACTCTCATTTCAAATCTTTCATACTCCCTGTACTCTAATTTTAGATGAGTTTAATAAAATAAAATATAAATGTAATACCTAGAGTGTTAGTTTTCGGCTGAAAACTTATGATGCTCTTCTGAGAAAAGCTGATAATTGCTGAATGAAGAATAAACCTGATTATTATTTCATATAGAAATTAAATCAGGCTAAAATAATTTGAATTATTATATAAGATAAATTAAATCACGCTAAAATGATCTTTATTGATGATTGACTATAATAACACTATATCGAGCCTCATGAGGAGTAATAAAGTTGATAGAAAATAGGAATTACAAAGAATTCCGAAGAACCACTTATTTACATTGGCATATCCTTACAAACAATATTTAGATTATTCATACGGAATACAAGAACAATCTGATCAATATTTTTTTATTTAATCGTAAAATAATGTTCTAGACTAATATCTCGAACCTCACTGCATATAAAAGTGTCTCTGTACATTGGATATATAATTAACTATTATCATAATCTCAAGTTTCGAATAATGGTACTACGGTATATTATCCAGAGAGAGACTCGTAACTAAATTACCTGCGCACTGCTTTAAAAAAAACTCGTTTCGAAAATTTTCTAAAATATTTTTACACTCTTGGTCGCCACGATTAACTCGGGGAATCATAATTATGGAAGCAGTTATTCTTTCTTTTTAGATTTTATTCTTTCTTTTTTATTTTTTTTATTTCTTCTATTCCTTGTTCTCAGCTCTGTTCTACTTTCGCTCCCAGATTGTTATTGTTATTTCGTTCCCTTTTTGCGTTAATCATCCGTTTCTAATTTCAAAATTATTTAAAGAGTTCAATATACTAAACAATGTTCATGTGAAATAAGATCGAACTATTTTATTTGATCACGTTCTTAGAATACAAAAAACATTATTTGTATTAAATATAAGAATGAAGTTAATTATATTTTAAATTACCTATATACTGTTTCATTTTGGGCTTTAATTGTTTTATTATCAATTTATGCATTAATTAAAACTTTAAATATTCAAAAGACTGATTGATAATAATTATATTCCTCCATAATTATATTTTATCGCAAACATTTCAATACTTTAAACTTTTTCTCAGAAATAGAATCCAAACACACGTGTTAATGACTTTACTGTTCACACTAGAACGGACGGTGGCGATATGTATACTATGTATAATGTTGCTCAATGGAATCTTCAAATTGATCACATAGTGAGAACTGTTTCCGGTGCACGAACCGGGGAGTTAGGAATGTTGATATGTATCTAAATAGCGACAAGTCTTTAACAAATCTGCGAACTGTATTATCTAATAGACCAATCCTTTAAAACATAATTTGAATATGTAAATTAATGAATTCTAAGTTATAGATTGAGAGTATAATAAATTTGTATCAAATGAGAACGACATTATTCAATTGATATTATAATATACACTTATACATTGTTAATAATATACAATGTTAATATGTTTGTTTGTATACGCACTAATAGTTCAAAGTGGATTAGTCCATTCATATCTGTTTAATATTAAATCTTGTTTGTGAGATTATTCTATTAATTATCTATTGAAGAATTTACTTCATTACCTCATTAATTCTTATTTTCTTTCTAGTATTAGAGGCTCTTCATATCCATAAATAATTATGCACTTTTATACATCTTGCAAGAATGCTCTGATTGCCCAACAAATTGTCATTTGGTGCTTGTTAAATCTACAAGTATTTAATTTATTTTCTATTTCAAAGTTATGAGATACCAATAAATAGTAAAAATTATTATTATTGTAATTGCCCACAAGGGCTCTATCCTGAAGCTGTATGTGGTGAGTGGAAGAGAAGAGGGGTGGTGTCCCTTTGCTCCAAACTGGTTGTAAATTTACCATTTTTTACGCTTTTCCTATTTTCATCATGTTTGTAACGCTACTTCCAGTTTTATAGGATAACGCTCGGGTTACGCTTTTAAACTGCAGGTACTACATGTTTATTTGTTAGGTATAGGCTCGTATACCAGATTTCATTTAATATCACCTCTTATTCCTTCTCCCATTCGTGAGTGCAGTCTGCAGTCACCGGTGCTTGTGTCCCTTTTCATTATATTCTTTAATAATTGCAAATGTATTTACACAGTAGCTTTTCTATATCCATGATTATTGTAACCGAATGTTTGTAGGTCATATTGTTCATATATCCACTTTTCTTTCTGACTACTGTTTTCAGGTAATTGTACTTAATTTATTTTTGATGTCAGCGACATGCCCATTGGTTATCATAAACTCCTGTTCTATCAATTTATCATCATAATTCGATTTTTACTGAATACATGAAGAAGTTTTTGAAAAGATATTTAATTATTATTAACATAACTCAATGTAGCATATAATAGGTAAAGCTTATGTAATATCATGTTTGTTCAACAAATACCTCTCGATCCCCAATTTACAATTTAAAATGTTAATGAAGAACTATTGAAAAATCGTGAGGCTTCCACGCATCAATTATTTACTGAAGAGTTGGAAGCTACAAGAATCTTGATAGTGCTGACATCAATAGAGATTGAAATAGATGAGACATGGGACATTGAGTTGAAACCAGAAAATGTTTCATTAGCATTGAGATTTCAGAGAACGTGAAGATGTGGCCAAATAAGATCAAAATGAGCTTTAAAATATTCTCCTTTAGTCCCTCTATCACTAGTCACTAGGTTGTAACCCGTTTGGTCAGGCGTAAGGAAATAATAACAGGTCAACGAGATCTAAAAGCTTACTGAAATGAACAGAACAGTTTTTCAATGAAAAACGTACAAAACATTGGAAATTAATATAGAGGAGGAGGAATTAAACCTAATGTATCTCAATCTATATGACAAACCCATTCTTTCAATAGTTTCTAATTGATAAAAAGAAAGAGATACATATTCTAAACATCACTAGATTCTATATAAATGTTATTGAAGCAGGTGTGGATAATATCAATCAAAAATTGAGGCAACACTCATTTTCATATGGGAATCATACAATGAATAAATACTAAAAATAAATACTAATACAATTAATTTAGAAACTTCTAAAATTATAGTCATTTTTCGAAAACAAATTAGATTTTATTCATTCACCTTTAGCTTCTTTTACTTTACTGTATTCAGTTCAACATTTTTCAATGTATTCAATTCATCTCATCTGGCGGAAAATTTTCTCTTCGGTTGACTTTTGTAAAACTGTTTTTTTAATTTCAAAACATTAAATTTTAATGTTTCTTCTCTTTTTTACGCAACTAAAAGATACTGAATACCATGCATATATGATTACCCAAATATTCCATTTCTGAAGAGCGGCAGATTTCATTCTTATTCCAACATCATTAGAACAGATATGAGATCATTTACATTATTATATGATACCTTTATTAGGTAATTACAACATTTTGCATATGTTAAATTGAGGAATTAAGCAGAACTTGTCTAAAGTTAACCGCAATGAAGCTGCATTGACACAAAAAGCATATCATAAAACGAATTTACTGCTCACAAAATTACTGAGTTAACCACTAGTGGTTGCGCTCTTCAGAGGTGTAGCAAATTACTACATATCGCTAAAAATGGTACAGTTTCTCATTTTCAGCTCGTATTATGCTTACCTCATCACCAACGAAATTTCAGAAGCTATATACCCTTCAAGGCATTAGCCATTCATTCACACTATTTAATATAAAGCGAACTACCGCGAGTTGATAAAATGATTTGTCTCTGGAAACTGAATTTGAACAAATATGTGAATATTGAGACACTAATTATTACATAGTTTGCGGTAAAACTGTAATTGGATGATTATTTGTAGTCAGATCAAGTTATACAATAGTTGGATGAAATCATTTACTTGATATTGTTATATTGAAAAGAAAATGTGTTAAAGAGTGATAGAAGTGTAATCTGTATAATATAAACTACATCTATCGTATTTTTACTATTGATTAAACTAGTTAGAGTTCCCTTTGGCAATGAATTTCTTATAAATTGAATAAAACAATCAGAAAGAAATTAGCTGATGGAAGTTTCCGGAAAACAATAGTTATAAACACAACACTCAAGGTATTTTTCTTAGGAAACGAGCTTTCAAATACAGTAGAGTTTAATTATGTGGAATGGAATTTTTATGGAATACCTGAGAACATGGAGAGAATTTTGATAATGATACTATAATGATATCTTAGAAGAAACTAACCTAAGTGTCCTTGGTATGATCGGATAATAACATTCACGCTTTCGCTTAAAATCTTTGAATTATTTATGCTTGGAGTAAATTAACTCTAAATTAATATTTTTAATATATTAAATAAAAAAATTGTTAACCAAAAAAATGTATTCTCGTACCTTTTGTGAATTGAACAGACTATGAATAACCATGACTTTATAAAAAAAATATAAAACCGAAAAAATGTTAGCTATTTACAAAAATAAAAACCATTATAAATGTAGTGATCTGCTTCAGTGGGATACAAAATTCTTGAAACTTTTTGTAGCTCTAGTCTGATTTACTTTTTATTAGATTTTTACGAGACCATTCATCATTATAGATAGAGCAGGAATACTCATGTTTGGGTTCATGCTATTACAGAACTTTGTCATGTAGATCGCCAATTTTTCAGACTTTCACCATTTTCATTCTTTATTGCAGGCCAATCATCTAATTTGTCTAGGTACGGTGAAGCGGTATTACGTTCGTTGCCATACTCATCTTCATGTAGTTTTAAAGCAACGTTATCAGCATTTTCTTCATCATTTTGATTGCAACTTCTTACCAGTGCGTGGGGCGTACCAGAAGTGAACTGTTGCAAATAATAAAATTTAAAACAGCATCTGTACACTTACGATCGATAGTTCTACGATAATAATGAAAAAAATCTTGATATTTGGTGATATCTTGACCATCAAAATTAGTTATTTTTCTTTTTGGGCAATTCGTCTCTCTCCTGATGACACGACAAAGAAAGAGCAATTTTGTTTTGCTTGTCTAAAACATTTATTTAATCCTTTGTACTGAAATAATCAGTCTGTTTTTCATTGTAGATTTGACTTCTGCTTGCACCTACATATAATCGGCTCCTCCAGTTCTTGAGCTATATTATCTAACTTATTTAATTCCTTTTCTAACGCAGTACGTTCTATTTCCATTTTCTGAATTCAGTTTCTCTTTTTATATGCTGAATTTTTTCCTTTTCCAATACAGATAATTTTTCGTTTACAGCCATTTCTGCAGCTAGTTTTGCAATCCTTTCGGCTAATTTTACACCTGCATTTGAAGTAGTCGAAATTCTTGAACGAAAAGATTCGTTTGTCACTTTTGAGTGCACTGAGCGAGGAGATTTAAGAATGGCTGCTTTCAAACTAATAAAGTACTCTCAATAGAAATAATCAAATTTACCATGCATGAGTGTTTATCGTTCCGCCACCCATTCCTCGTTCCAGTTTTAGTTCGAAGGATTATTTGTTCATAACAAACTTCCATAAGAATTTCAATATTTTGTTTATATTCACATGAATTAATTTCACTATTTTCCACATCTTTAGATTCGTCTTCCATTAATGATTTCAGTTGATTTCCCTTACGGGTAACTGTTCAGCAGACGGAATTAGAAAACTCCCATTCATGTTGTCTTCTCCTCGATCTTAACGAAGGTAGTGGAGATCTTGATAACATTTTGTAAAAATTCTTGAAACTTTTTTTCAAGAATTTAATTGTTTGTCTTACATGACATACTATAAATAACCATGCATTTAAATAGCTGAAACACTCTCGGTTTTATAAATATTTAAATGCATGGTTATTCAAAGTATGTCCAGTAGGACAAACGATTAAATTATGGTATTGAAAGCTACTACTATGAGCCTAATAAAAATTTCAGTTTAGTATCGTGAACAATAAACATGGTAGGAAGATTTTATTTAGTGTTGCTAAATGTAAATACAAAAAAAAGGTCAAGTCATAAGACATGATTATTCATATCAACACGTGGTGAAGTTCAACACGTGGTGAAGATCAACACGTGATGTACATCAACACGTGGTTTAGATCAATACGTGGTGTGGATCAACATGCCGTGGTGTAGATCAACACGTGGTGTAGATCAACACGTGGTGTAGATCAACACGTGGTGTAGATCAAAACGTGGTGTAGATCAACACGTGGTGTAGATCAACACGTGGTGTAGATCAACACGTGGTGTAGATCAACACGTGGTGTATATCAACACGTGGTGTAGATCAACACGTGGTGTAGATCAACACGTGGTGTAGATCAACACGTGGTGTAGATCAACACGTGGTGTAGATCAACACGTGGTGAAGATCAAAACGTGGTGTAGATCAACACGTGTTGTAGATCAATACGTGGTGTGGATCAACACGTGGTGAAGATCAACACGTGGTGTAGATCAACACGTGGTGTAGATCAACACGTGGTGTAGATCAACACGTGGTGTAGATCAACACGTGGTGTAGATCAACACGTGGTGTAGATCAACACGTGGTGTAGATCAACACGTGGTGTAGATCAACACGTGGTGAAGATCAGCACATGGTGTAGATCAAGACGTAATGCATATCAACACGTGGTGTAGATCAACACATGGTGTAGATCAACACGTGGTGTAGATCAACACATGGTGTAGATCAACACGTGGTGTAGATCAACACGTTGTGTAGATCAACACGTGGTGTAGATCAACACGTGGTGTAGATCAACACGTGGTGTAGATCAACACGTGATGTAGATCAACACGTGGTGTAGATCAACACGTGGTGTAGATCAACACGTGGTGTACATTATCACATGGTGTTTATCAACACGTGGTGTATTTTTACACAATGTATTTCGACACATATTTCATTGTTATGCTGAAACAGAATCACTCACACAATTAAACATAAATATTGTAATAGTTACTATTACTTGTAGGGTATATTATGTTTTTAAATCTGTCATATCTCACATGGAAATAACCACTACGGAGAGCATTAGAGCCTATAGGTATGTGGAGTAAAATTAATCCTCAGGAAGACCTGTTTGCTTTACTACAGCTTGTCCATAACATCCTGGTTACTGGAAATGGGATGTAATATTCTTTGTCATCCACAAACAACAGAATAAAATTAATAATCGGTATGTACTCTGGTCAGATAGAAGTACTATCACGGGAAAAGTTTATGGAGATTTCACGGAATTCAGAAAAAAAAATTTCGATGATGAGAATAAAAGTTACAAAAGTTAAATTTGTTATTAAATAACTATAGGCGACAAAAAATTACTGAAAAAAGTCAAGTTACTTGGAAATTTTAATGAAATAGTTTAAAAAGAGTAATATAGATTAAGTTTTAAGATGTACAGGAAGGATCCGCTTATATTATACCTCGTCTTATTACAAATGGTAAAAATCAATAAACAAATGCCGAGTTGAATATGACCTTCTGCAAATTTGCACTTGTAATAAGACCAGAGTATAACTTACGTTTTGATCAAATTTCAACTCCTTAAATTCATTTTCTTTAATTGAGATCAAAGAAAATTCTTCCCATCTCGCCCATTACAGGAGATTAATTACTTTGATACTTTGATATATATACCTGTAGGTATCATGGTCACTTATTAAAATTAATGTTAATGTTAAATATATAATTATCATTATATATTTTTTTACGTATCAGAAAATTTTGAACCGTCCATTTGTTTAATAGTAATATTTTAATTATAAACATTCATGTACATTTTCGTAAACACGTAACAGGATCTACTATAAATCAGGTAAAAGGTTTACTCATAGACCTATAGTTCAATTGTTCCAAAACGTAGTGTACAGCTTAATATCTAATACAAAGGAATTTCTTCTGAACAATAGACTTTAGATGGAACCGGCAGATAACACGAATCGAAGCTCCTCCCACTCCCTATATAAGTCGAAACTATGATCCTCAGCATTCACTATCATTCGAACCTTCGACACGACAGCTTGTGCTCTGTTAATTACTTGGGTAGACAAAGAACTATACAATTACAAGGTGAGTTTCCAACATGTCAAGAATATAGTCTATTTTAGCGTTTGGAATAATTATATTATTTATGATGTTTTGGAATATTTTAACGTTTGGAATACATTAACTTATTTTTAACGTATTTTTTTTGTAACTTTTAAATATTTTGATATATTTCCAAAATTTGGAATATTTTTCATTGAGAATCCCTATTTACCTCTATATATTTGACTGAACTGGTGCACACCACCAGCTACAAGTATGTTCCTTCTAAGCCTGGGATAGATGGAACGACCGACACTGCCCCACGCATTTGCGAACCAACTCAGAAGTATAATGAATCTCCGACAAAATTTATTTGGTGGACAAACGTCAAAACATGATCCTTGGAAGATTTCTCGAAGTGTCATATCGAGCCGATATACAGTATTCCCGCAAGAAGATTTAATCGGTAAACCATATAATTTTATAGGCTTTCACACATAGGTGTGTGTGAAAGGTTCTACAATTATATGCTTTACCGATTAAATCGTTTTGCGGTAAATACTGCATGTTGGCTCGATATGACACTTCGAGAAATTTTCCATGGATCATGCTTTGACGTTTTTCCACCAACTAAATTTGGTCGGAGATTCATTTTACTTTTCAGTTGGTTCGCAAATGCGTGAGCAGTGTCAGTCGTTGCATCTATCCCAGTCTTAGAAAGACTCATTCTTGTTGCTGATGGTGTGCACCAGTTTAGTCAAATATATAGAGGTAAATAGGGATTCTCATTTCTTCTTTTATCCAGCAGAACCAGAAGAAATCCATGGCACCTGTGAAGAAGAGGATGAAGAACATTTTAAAAACGGGCTTTAAGAGTTTTCAAAATTATCATGAGGTTATTTAAACTCAACGTTGAAGGTTTTATCAGGTTTCAAGCTTTCGAATAGAAAGATTTCACATACAAATATAAAGAAAGAATAATATTTCTACAGAATGAATTTTGTCAAAAGTAACTATACCTAGATATTATCAAATTTTCAAATTTTGGTTTCATATTTCGATTTTTAATAGATTAATTCATAATAATAATAAACAAAAAGATAGATAGCTGAAATAGAAAAACGGTATCCAACATACAACCATTGGTCATAGAATTCTTTGTCAGGTCGAGGTTTTCCACCCTTCTCCTGATGATGAATAGAAATCTTTCTATTCGAAAGCTTGAAACCTGATAAAACCTTCAACGTTGAGTTTAAATAGCCTCATAATAATATGGATTTCCCTTTGAGTTTGAATCTTTTCCATCAGTTTTCAAAGTGCATACCAATTACCTATAGTGACTGTAACCAGTATCCCTAGATACGTTCAGAGTTCAGCGAGACCTTCAAGAGGTTGTTTGAAGGCACCATTGAGGGAAACCTCTTCTCGTGGTTGTCTTCCAAGTTTGCCAACGATCCTGAGAGATCCTTCTGCTCTTTCCTCTATGCCAATGTTGGGGAATTTAACCTCGTCTCCCTCGATGCCCACTGCTGAAGAACTACAGAATGCAAATCTACTCTATGATGAACAGATTCGCCTTGCCACTTTACTTAGAATCTCAAGTGCTACTAGTTATTGAAAAACCTAAGAAAAATAATTAATCTACAAATAATTGAGGAGAAAAATTGGATAAAATAATTTAGTTTTTATTTGATTAAAGGCAATTACCGAAAGGAATGAGGAAGGTACCACCACGATGAGAATGAATTTGTAACGACAGGAACTTCGGCCAGTAGTGGTAGTTATGTAGCCTGACGCTCTCCGCACAATATGCTGAACAATCCTTAAATAAATAATTAATGTTTTTAAAAGTATAAGTACTATAGCATGTAACGTTAATAACGATCGATTAAAAAATTTGAGGACTATAAATAAAATTGGGTCTACGTAACTTTATAGGGGAACACCATTTTAACTTTGCATGAGTCAAAATAAGGCATCTACTCGCACAGTGTGACCGCATCAATCGAGTAACTGTTATGGAAATGCAATGTTATGAACATTGAGATATTGGCATGTGAACACAGTGGGACATCTGCTGTCCTCTGTCACAAGAGTAACTCGCACCGTGTAAAAAGGCCTTAACTTATAATATTATTTAGCTTGTAGCTACTACTAAAGAGTATCATATTTCAAATGAGTGCAACTAATTATATTTTAGATACCTATAAATAGTAATATACTTCATTCTAACACTGATAGTATTCAACTTTGTTGTTCCAATCATAAAATATTTTATATTCTTCTAGCCTCGCACGGGATCCAAGAAATAACATCCTTTTATGTTTGTATTAAGTTCCATGAAGATATGATTCCTTTTGAATACAATTCGAATGTTCTCTGTAAGTTCCATGAGGATATCTTTCCCTTTGAATGCAATTCGAACATTCGATCAGCATCTTTTTGGGATGTGGGATCTGAAGCGAAGGTGCGGTACTCCAACGGAGTTCCCGGGGATATTGTCATGTTACCTGGGTAATAATATACAGTAGCGAGCATAAGTTAAGGGACAGTAAAAAAAAAATTCAACATTTTCGTTTATTGCAAAAGAACTAGACAATAAAAATACGTGAAACTTAACAACAATAAAGGTACACATACTGTGGGTATGTGGTAGAAATATCAGCAAAATCAAACTAATATTTACCAAAATATTTAACTATTGCCATCAGAGGACGAAAAAGACACCGAGCAAAAGTTAAGGGACAGTTATTAATAAACGGGTATAATCTGAATAATCTTTGTTTTAAAGTCTGTTTCAATATATTAAATTGTTACTAAAGGTTATTAAATTATTGAAACAAAACTATTGCCACCATTACACCTGTTACTTGGAAAAAAGTATCTCTCTGTGAAAAACCCCTATTTTTTACCATCACAAGGATGAAAAGTCATTTTCTAAAATTGCAAGTATCATATAAAGATCTAAGAGTGTTGTGCATCGCATTGTTAATACTTGTTAAAGAGTGTGCTTCAATTAATACAAAACAAGAATCAGGAAGACCATCAAAAATTACCACCAGAAATGATCGTGCCATGGTAAGACTGTGCATAAAAGACCGTTTCAACACTACTGCAGGTATTTTTCGCCAAATGAGTGAAACGCATGATCTCAATGTATCCAGATTCAAAGTTTAAAGAAGTTTGAACAGAGTAGGATGAAAACCCTGGATGCTGTATCGAAGCCTGCGATATCGAAAAAAAAACTGCAAGGCTTCAGTTTGCCGAGGAGCATGTCGTTTTGTCGAAGGAGCAGTTGTCCATGGTTGATTTCAGCGACGGATCTAAGTTTACTGTGATCGGAAGTAACAACAGAAAGCATGTTGGAGGTAATGTCGGTGAAGACCTGTACTCGGAGTTCGTTAAGCAAACTGTGAAACTTAAAGTCGACAGCATGATGGTCTGGGGCATCATCTCTGCAGCGGGAACAGGCCCAATTGTTTGTTCGTGTGCTTAGAGTGGTCAATGCTGCAGTGTATACGCAACTTCTCATCCACCATTGCATTCCATATTCGCAATCATTTGATACTCAACCACGAATTTAAATGCAAGACAATTCTCCTTCTCACACGGCTAAATCTGTGAAAGCATACATAGAAAGTAAATGAGTTTCTCTTATAAGCTGGCCTGCTCAGAGCCCCGAATTAAACCCAATTGAAAACATTTGGAAGGTAATTGGTGATGGTGCTCAAGAACGCAATCCCAAAAAATTAGGATTAATTGTGTTGATTCCTGAGAGAAGAGTAACAGAAGATGACTCCATAATTCTGCTAAAAGTTTCTTGATTCCTGTAATAATCGATACAACGAGGTCATCAAAAATAAAGGATGTTTACAAAATATCAATTTTGTTTATCTAATTAGCCAATGGTTAGTGCATTAACAACTATTCCTTAACTTTTGCTCGGTGTTCTTTTTGGTCTCTGATGGCAATAGTTGAATATTTAGGTAAACATTTGTTCCATTTTGTTAATATTTCTAGCAAACACTCACAGTATGTGTATCTTTATTGTTGAAGTTTCGCGTATTTTCGTTGACTAGTTTCTTTGCAATGAACAAAAATGTTCAACTTTTTTCACTGTCCCTTAACTTATGCTCGCTACTGTAGAGTACAAAATTTATGGAATTTATAATATATGGATTATTGTAAAATATATTTATTGGAATAATGATGGTGTATATTAATCGTTTGGATAAATAATTAAGAAAAACAGTAGGACGTCAGAATTTTGGAATGAAAACCAAATTGTAAAACATACAAAATTAATTGACTTTTATTATGTTTAGAACAGTTGTATTTTTTGTTGATAATATTGTTGTTACCATCTTTTCACAGATTATTAAAATAGTATAACTAAATTTAACCCCAATATAATAGCCTCTGATATATAAATTTTGATTGCAACAAGAGAAAAAGAAGTCCCTTAACTAGATTACGTGTACTCGGTAGAGTGCATACATTCGCCGCCGCTTATCTGTTTGCTACCAAAATCTGAGAAACTGGTGACTTGATAATGACCAATCATCTCACCAAGTTTCATGCGATATTATTCAATACTTTTTGAGTTATTGAGTTATAAATGACATTGACCTTGATATTTTACCGGATTGCTTCCAAATTTCTATCAGATGGTTTGTTGACATTTTTCATTCGTCCCATCAAATTTCAGACAATTTGGTTGAACACTTTTTGAGTTATTGAGTTATAAATGGCCTTGACCTTGACCTTTGACCCGATCGCTCCTAAAATATAACAAAATGGCTCCTTTTGCAATACTTTTTGATTAATAAATGACCATAACCTTGACCTTTGTAGCTCTAGTCTGATTTACTTGTTATTAGATTTTTACGAGACCATTCATTATAATAGATAGCGCAGGAATACTCATGTTTGGGTTCATGCTATTACAGCACTTTGTCATGTAGATCGCCAATTTTTTCAGACTTTCACCTTTTTCATTCTTTATTGCAGGCAAATCATCTAATTTGTCTAGGTACGGTGAAGCGGTATTACGTTCGTTGCCATACTCATCTTCATGTAGTTTTAAAGCAACGTTATCAGCATTTTCTTCATCATTTTGATTGCAACTTCTTACCAGTGCGTGGGGCGTACCAGAAGTGAACTGTTGCAAATAATAAAATTTAAAACAGCATCTGTACACTTACGATCGATAGTTCTACGATAATAATGAAAAAAATCTTGATATTTGGTGATATCTTGACCATCAAAATTAGTTATTTTTCTTTTTGGGCAATTCGTCTCTCTCCTGATGACACGACAAAGAAAGAGCAATTTTGTTTTGCTTGTCTAAAACATTTATTTAGTCCTTTGTACTGAAATAATCAGTCTGTTTTTCATTGTAGATTTGACTTCTGCTTGCACCTACATATAATCGGCTCCTCCAGTTCTTGAGCTATATTATCTAACTTATTTAGTTCCTTTTCTAACGCAGTACGTTCTATTTCCATTTTCTGAATTCAGTTTCTCATTTTTTATGCTGAATTTTTTCCTTTTCCAATACAGATAATTTTTCGTTTACAGCCATTTCTGCAGCTAGTTTTGCAGTCCTTTTGGCTAATTTTACACCTGCATTTGAAGTAGTCGAAATTCTTGAACGAAAAGATTCGTTTGTCACTTTTGAGTGCACTGAGCGAGGAGATTTAAGAATGGCTGCTTTCAAACTAATAAAGTACTCTCAATAGAAATAATCAAATTTACCATGCATGAGTGTTTATCGTTCCGCCACCCATTCCTCGTTCCAGTTTTAGTTCGAAGGATTATTTGTTCATAACAAACTTCCATAAGAATTTCAATATTTTGTTTATATTCACATGAATTAATTTCACTATTTTCCACATCTTTAGATTCGTCTTCCATTAATGATTTCAGTTGATTTCCCTTACGGGTAACTGTTCAGCAGACGGAATTAGAAAACTCCCATTCATGTTGTCTTCTCCTCGATCTTAACGAAGGTAGTGGAGATCTTGATAACATTTTGTAAAAATTCTTGAAACTTTTTTTCAAGAATTTAATTGTTTGTCTTACATGACATACTATAAATAACCATGCATTTAAATAGCTGAAACACTCTCGGTTTTATAAATATTTAAATGCATGGTTATTCAAAGTATGTCCAGTAGGACAAACAATTAAATTATGGTATTGAAAGCTACTACTATGAGCCTAATAAAAATTTCAGTTTAGTATCGTGAACAATAAACATGGTAGGAAGATTTTATTTAGTGTTGCTAAATGTAAATACAAAAAAAGGTCAAGTCATAAGACATGATTATTCATATCAACACGTGGTGAAGTTCAACACGTGGTGAAGATCAACACGTGATGTACATCAACACGTGGTGTAGATCAACACGTGGTGTAGATCAACACGTGATGTAGATCAACACGTGGTGTAGATCAACACGTGGTGTACATGATCACGTGGTGTTTATCAACACGTGGTGTATTTTTACACAATGTATTTCGACACATATTTCATTGTTATGCTGAAACAGAATCACTCACACAATTAAACATAAATATTGTAATAGTTACTATTACTTGTAGGGTATATTATGTTTTTAAATCTGTCGTATCTCACATGGAAATAACCACTACGGATAGCATTAGAGCCTATAGGTAGGTATGTGGAGTAAAATTAATCCTCAGGAAGACCTGCTTGCTTTACCACAGCTTGTCCATAACATCCTGGTTACTGGAAATGGGATGTAATATTCTTTGTCATTCACAAACAACAGAAAAGAATTAATAATCGATATGTACTCTGGTCAGATAGAAGTACTATCACGGGAAAAGTTTATGGAGATTTCACGGCATTCAGAAAAAAAAATTTCGATGATGAGAATAAAAGTTACAAAAGTTAAATTTGTTATTAAATAACTATAGGCGACAAAAAATTACTGAAAAAAGTCAAGTTACTTGGAAATTATAATGAAATAGTTTAAAAAGACTAATATTAGTGTTAAGATGTACAGGAAGGATCCGCTTATATTATACCCCGTCTTATTACAAATTGTATAAATAAAGAAATGCCGGGTTAAATATTACTTTCCGCAAATTTGCGCTCGTAATAAGAGCAGAGTATAACTTACGTTTTGATCAAATTTTAACTCCTTAATTTCATTTTCTTTAATTGAGATCAAAGAAAATTCTTCCATTCTCGCTCATTACAGGTGATTAATTACTTTGATACTTATTAAAATTAATGTTAAATAATTATCATTATATATTTTTTTTACGTATCAGAAATGTTGAACCGTCCATTTGTTTAATAGTAATATTTTTATTATAAACATTTATGTACATTTTCGTAAACACGTAACAGTAACTACTATAAATCAGGTAAAAGGTTTACTCATAGACCTATAGTTCAATTGTTCCAAAACGTAGTGTACAGCTTAATATCTAATACAAAGGAATTTCTTCTGAACAATAGACTTTAGATGGAACCGGCAGATAACACGAATCGAAGCTCCTCCCACTCCCTATATAAGTCGAAACTATGATCCTCAGCATTCACTATCATTCGAACCTTCGACACGACAGCTTGTGCTCTGTTAATTACTTGGGTAGACAAAGAACTATACAATTACAAGGTGAGTTTCCAACATGTCAAGAATATAGTCTATTTTAGCGTTTGGAATAATTATATTATTTTGATGTTTTGGAATATTTTAACGTTTGGAATACATTAACTTATTTTTAACTTATTTTTTTGTAACTTTTGGATATTTTGATTTATGTTCATCAAAGTTTGGAATATTTTTCATTGAGAATCCCTATTTACCTCTATATATTTGACTGAACTGGTGCACACCACCAGCTACAAGTATGTTCCTTCTAAGCCTGGGATAGATGGAACGACCGACACTGCCCCACGCATTTGCGAACCAACTCAGAAGTATAATGAATCTCCGACAAAATTTATTTGGTGGACAAACGTCAAAACATGATCCTTGGAAGATTTCTCGAAGTGTCATATCGAGCCGATATACAGTATTCCCGCAAGAAGATTTAATCGGTAAACCATATAATTTTATAGGCTTTCACACATAGGTGTGTGTGAAAGGTTCTACAATTATATGCTTTACCGATTAAATCGTTTTGCGGTAAATACTGCATGTTGGCTCCATATAACACTTCGAGAAATTTTCCATGGATCATGCTTTGACGTTTTTCCACCAACTAAATTTGGTCGGAGATTCCTTTTACTTCTGAGTTGGTTCGCAAATGCGTGAGCAGTGTCAGTCGTTGCATCTATCCCAGTCTTAGAAAGACTCATTCTTGTTGCTGATGGTGTGCACCAGTTTAGTCAAATATATAGAGGTAAATAGGGATTCTCATTTCTTATTTTATCCAGCAGAAACAGAAGAAATCGATGGCACCTGTGAAGAAGAGGATGAAGAACATTTCAAAAACGGGCTTTAAGAGTTTTCAAAATTATCATGAGGTTATTTAAACTCAACGTTGAAGGTTTTATCAGGTTTCAAGCTTTCGAATAGAAAGATTTCACATACAAATATAAAGAAAGAATAATTTTTCTACAGAATGAATTTTGTCAAAAGTAACTATACCAAGATATTATCAAATTTTGGTTTCATATTTCGATTTTTAATAGATTAATTAATAATAATAATAAACAAAAAGATAGATAGCTGAAATAGAAAAACGGTATCCAACATACAACCATTGGTCATAGAATTCTTTGTCAGGTCCAGGTTTTCCACCCTTCTCCTGATGATGAATAGAAATCTTTCTATTCGAAAGCTTGAAACCTGATAAAACCTTCAACGTTGAGTTTAAATAGCCTCATAATAATATGGATTTCCCTTTGAGTTTGAATCTTTTCCATCAGTTTTCAAAATGCATACCAATTACCTATAGTGACTGTAACCAGTATCCCTAGATACGTTCATAGTTCAGCGAGACCTTCAAGAGGTTGTTTGAAGGCACCATTGAGGGAAACCTCTTCTCGTGGTTGTCTTCCAAGTTTGCCAACGATCCTGAGAGATCCTTCTGCTCTCTCCTCTATGCCAATGTTGGGGAATTTAACCTCGTCTCCCTCGATGCCCACTGCTGAAGAACTACGGAATGCAAATCTACTCTATGATGAACAGATTCGCCTTGCCACTTTACTTAGAATCTCAAGTGCTACTAGTTATTGAAAAACCTAAGAAAAATAATTAATCTACAAATAATTGAGGAGAAAAATTGGATAAAATAATTTAGTTTTTATTTGATTAAAGGCAATTACCGAAAGGAATGAGGAAGGTACCACCACGATGAGAATGAATTTGTAACGACAGGAACTTCGGCCAGTAGTGGTAGTTAGGTAGCCTGAAGCTCTCCGCACAATATGCTGAACAATCCTTAAATAAATAATTAATGTTTTTAAAAGTATAAGTACTATAGCATGTTACGTTAATAATGATCGATTAAAAAATTTGAGGACTATAAATAAAATTGGGTCTACGTAACTTTATAGGGGAACACCATTTTAACTTTGCATGAGTCAAAATAAGGCATCTACTCGCACAGTGTGACCGCATCAATCGAGTAACTGTTATGGAAATGCAATGTTATGAACATTGAGATATTGGCATGTGAACACAGTGGGACATCTGCTGTCCTCTGTCACAAGAGTAACTCGCACCGTGTAAAAAGGCCTTAACTTATAATATTATTTAGCTTGTAGCTACTACTAAAGAGTATCATATTTCAAATGAGTGCAACTAATTATATTTTAGATACCTATAAATAGTAATATACTTCATTCTAACACTGATAGTATTCAACTTTGTTGTTCCAATCATAAAATATTTTATATTCTTCTAGCCTCGCACGGGATCCAAGAAATAACATCCTTTTATGTTTGTATTAAGTTCCATGAAGATATGATTCCTTTTGAATACAATTCGAATGTTCTCTGTAAGTTCCATGAGGATATCTTTCCCTTTGAATGCAATTCGAACATTCGATCAGCATCTTTTTGGGATGTGGGATCTGAAGCGAAGGTGCGGTACTCCAACGGAGTTCCCCGGGATATTGTCATGTTACCTGGGTAATAATATACAGTAGCGAGCATAAGTTAAGGGACAGTAAAAAAAAGTTCAACATTTTCGTTTATTGCAAAAGAACTAGACAACAAAAATACGTGAAACTTAACAACAATAAAGGTACACATACTGTGGGTATGTGGTAGAAATATCAGCAAAATCAAACTAATATTTACCAAAATATTTAACTATTGCCATCAGAGGACGAAAAAGACACCGAGCAAAAGTTAAGGGACAGTTATTAATAAACGGGTATAAACTGAATAATCTTTGTTTTAAAGTCTGTTTCAATATATTAAATTGTTACTAAAGGTTATTAAATTATTGAAACAAAACTATTGCCACCATTACACCTGTTACTTGGAAAAAAGTATCTCTCTGTGAAAAACCCCTATTTTTTACTATCACAAGGATGAAAAGTCATTTTCTAAAATTGCAAGTATCATATAAAGATCTAAGAGTGTTGTGCATCGCATTGTTAATACTTTTTAAAGAGTGTGCTTCAATTAATACAAAACAAGAATCAGGAAGACCATCAAAAATTACCACCAGAAATGATCGTGCCATGGTAAGACTGTGCATAAAAGACCGTTTCAACACTACTGCAGGTATTTTTCGCCAAATGAGTGAAATGCATGATCTCAATGTGTCCAGATTCAAAGTTTAAAGAAGTTTGAACAGAGTAGGATGAAAACCCTGGATGCTGTATCGAAGCCTGCGATATCGAAAAAAAAACTGCAAGGCTTCAGTTTGCCGAGGAGCATGTCGTTTTGTCGAAGGAGCAGTTGTCCATGTTTGATTTCAGCGACGGATCTAAGTTTACTGTGATCGGAAGTAACAACAGAAAGCATGTTGGAGGTAATGTCGGTGAAGACCTGTACTCGGAGTTCGTTAAGCAAACTGTGAAACTTAAAGTCGACAGCATGATGGTCTGGGGCATCATCTCTGCAGCGGGAACAGGCCCAATTATTTGTTCGTGTGCATAGATTGGTCAATGCTGCAGTGTATACGAAACTTCTCATCCACCATTGCATTCCATATTCGCAATCATTTGATACTCAACCACGAATTTAAATGCAAGACAATTCTCCTTCTCACACGGCTAAATCTGTGAAAGCATACATAGAAAGTAAATGAGTTTCTCTTATAAGCTGGCCTGCTCAGAGCCCCGAATTGAACCCAATTGAAAACATTTGGAAGGTAATTGGTGATGGTGCTCAAGAACGCAATCCCAAAAAATTAGGATTAATTGTGTTGATTCCTGAGAGAAGAGTGACAGAAGATGACTCCATAATTCTGCTAAAAGTTTCTTGATTCCTGTAATAATCGATACAACGAGGTCATCAAAAATAAAGGATGTTTACAAAATATCAATTTTGTTTATCTAATTAGCCAATGGTTAGTGCATTAACAACTATTCCTTAACTTTTGCTCGGTGTTCTTTTTGGTCTCTGATTGCAATAGTTGAATAATTAGGTAAACATTTGTTCCATTTTGCTAATATTTCTAGCAAACACTCACAGTGTGTGTATCTTCATTGTTGTTAAGTTTCGCGTATTTTCGTTAACCAGTTTCTTTGCAATGAACAAAAATGTTCAACTTTTTTCACTGTCCCTTAACTCATGCTCGCTACTGTAGAGTACAAAATTTATGGAATTTATAATATATGGATTATTGTAAAATATATTTATTGGAATAATGATGGTGTATATTAATCGTTTGGATAAATAATTAAGAAAAACAGTAGGACGTCAGAATTTTGGAATGAAAACCAAATTGTAAAACATACAAAATTAATTGACTTTTATTATGTTTAGAACAGTTGTATTTTTTGTTAATAATTTTGTTGTTACCATCTTTTCACAGGTTATTAAAATAATATAACTAAATTTAACCCCAATATAATAGCCTCTGATATATAAATTTTGATTTCAACAAGAGAAAAAGAAGTCCCTTAACTAGATTACGTGCACTCGGTAGAGCGCATACATTTGCCACCGCTTATCTGTTTGCTACCAAAATCTGATAAACTGGTGACTGGATAATGACTAATCATCTCACCAAGTTTCATGCAATATTGTTCAAAAATTATTGAATTATAAATGACCTTGACCTTTTACCGGATTGCTCCCAAAATTCTACCAGATGGTTCGCGGACATTGACCAACCGTTCCATCAAATTTCAGACAATTTGGTTGAATACTTTTTTAGTTATTGAGTTATAAATGGCCTTGACCTTGATCTTCGACCTTTGACCTGATCGCTCCCAAAATCTAAGAAAATGTTTCCTTTATATTGACCAATCCTCCCACCAAGTTTCTTGCAATATGATGCAATACTTTTTGAGTTATTAATGACCATGACCTTGACCTTTAACCGGGTTGCTCCCAAAATTTTACGAGAAGGTCACTGGACATGGATTAGTCGTTTCACCAAATTTCAGGCAATTTGGTTTTAAAAAATTTTAGTTATGCGAATAACAAGATGATAAATATGACGTCCATAGACTCCATAATATAACCTTTTCGCATTCTGCGAAGGTAATTATAAAATCTATCTGTTACAATTTTATCTCTATGGAAAAATGAATGTGATTTTAATCCGTTAGCCACCGTTAGCGGACGAGTATAGCCATTATGGAATAAATTCATTTTATAAAATTCATTTAAAATTTTTGATTTTTTGGACGGTTCCACAATAAAAACATATAATAATTATTTTCCCTTAACTATATTTTAATTGGTATATATGTTGAATAATATTATATATTTTCGGTATATAATGAAAAACGTGGATCAGTCCAAATACTCATGAATTATTATCTATTGCTCCCAAGCTAATAGCGGACTCATTGTCTTTCCTATGAGACAAGATATATAAAAAATGTATGCGATTCCAGGGTATCATTATTATCGATTTATATAAAATGTTTTTGATGTGTATTGATGAAAGTTAGATTATGACATAATTAAATAAACTACAGACTCTTGAATTTTGATGAGATTTTTCCGTAGGAGAACTACAGAAGATTGAATATCATCTTCATTTAAATGTGAGACACGCGTCTGATTCCTTTTTCGATGACTACAGTAAGTGAAAGAGTAAGTCCTGGTAAACTACCATTACTTTTCCTTTTGTGATTTTATCTAACGGTAAGATTATTATTCAAGTAATTAATTATCAAGAAATTAATTCCAGTTCTACCAATACAATATGCAATGTATACATATATAATATAAGAATAACTACAGTTCTATCAGAATACATGAAAATACTTAATCCAAGTTCTACCAGTATATCAGTATATATTTATATATAAATACTTAATTCAAGTTCTACCAGTATATCAGTATATATTTATATATAAATACTTAATTCAAGTTCTACCAGTATATCAGTATATATATAAATATTTAATCCAAATTCTACCAATATAAGTAAAAATACTAAATTCTAAGTTCTAGCAGTATATATATATATAAATACTTAATCCAAGTTCTACCAGTATATATATATAAATACTTAATCCAAGTTCTAGCAGTATATATATATAAATACTTAATCCAAGTTCTAGCAGTATATATATAAATTCTAAGTTCTACCAGTATTGATATATAAAATTCAATAGTGAGAAAGCATATTAAGGTAGAAGTTCAATACTTTTTGTATATTGTAGAGAGAGAGTTTTGTTTTAATTTCGACAATATGAAAAGTTCTAATTAGTGATGTTATTATAACTTGTTATTTCGCCTCAGGATTTACTCCAAACTGGCATAAAAACGAAGTTAAGAAAGCTCATTTACCGTTTAACTGATACGGATGGATAATTAGAGTGAAACCGGGAATTAAATGCTGCATATAGTGCATCATGGGAATTGAATGCTGTAATAGTTAATCGAATGTGTTATCCAATATCGAAGACTGATTATTAAAGACAAAGCATACTTAAAAGAATAATAAAAGTAAAACTAATAATATATTTTGTGTCAAAATAGTGATGAATGATGATTAAAACATTTCAGACTACACTCTCTATAATACCTGACTTTCTTTATCACAATATACATAATATATATTATTGAATAGATAATTAGATAATATTGGCAATGAATTCGATAACAGATAAAATGGATTATACATTCGATTACAGATAATACTTGCAATATAGAATTGAAATATAATATAATGTACTATTAAAAAGATAATAAATAATGTTCATTATAGACAATATTGACAGCTTAAAGAAGATAATAAATTATAATTAGATTACATAATGTTGGAGATGACAAATAATTATAATGACTTTCGTATCGAGCACAAAGTTTCAGAACTACAACCCTGGCAGTTTATGTCTCTTTTCTGCACGAATCCAAAACATGCGTAAATAAATGAATAGAGTGGTCTAACTGCTGATTACCATCTGTCTCGCCATATCAACTACTTCGATCAGTGAAAACCACTTCATAACAACAGGTTTGGTGGGTAACTCCCTTTAGGCAGACATACAACAATAGAACAGAGAAAAATAGAAATGAAGTAGTTTCTACTGATAAGAACGCACTTTTTAAAAACCCATTTTGAGAAGTTTGCTCTCACTTATTTGATCTCATTCAATATATGATATACACATTGAAGTGCTAATTTTGGAACACATAAATAATAAATTCAAACAAAACAAATATTTGACTTGCAGTGACTAATTTAAATGAGACACCAACACTTATATCAAAAAACTTGTTGTGAGGCCCAAGTAAATTATCAGTGTGCTGAAGTGACATATTTCGCACAGAATGTCATAACATCGAAGGATATTTAACTTTACGGGAAAAAAACTCTTTCAAAATACTATGATTAAAAATAATACATTCAATATAGAATGATTTACGTCATTTCACTGAAGCCCTCTATTTTTCTAAAAAAAATCACTCTCAAGACATTCTAAATCCAAGTATAAATACACATAAATAAATACTCTCTTTATATATACACTTCATACACTCCAAAGTACAAAATAATAGTGCAAGATACTCTCTTTGGAAATACACTTCATATACACTCCAAATTACAAAATAATAGTGCAAGATAAATAGATAATTAACAATAGTACGTGAATACTTCCCATTGCGAAGATAATTCAATATGAAAACACAGTGATAATTAAACTGCTGATTATTGCACATTGGAATATTTTTCATTCACGATGCATGGTGAAAAGGACTGTATTTGAAGATAATACTCGATTCACACGTGCTAAATATATATCAGAGTGTCCCAACACTAATCAGAGAAAACCTGTTTTTCATAATCGAGTATTTCTTTCTACTCGATTGAGAGTATATCCAAATTTACTTGCTCTAGGTTAGAAAGTGGAATGTCATTCGAATTTCACCGGTGTAGTTCTCTTTCTGATTTCTATTAGAAATTGTACAGAGTTTTCAGCGTGTAGTGTTTGGATAGTGGGGGATACTTTAGTTAATATGTTTATGTTATACTTTTTATACATGTTCGGTTATAGGTATGTTATGAAACTATTGCAATTCGATAACTAATTAAATTTGATACTGGAAGAAATAGGTTTTATCTTCCTCTAATTCGAACAGAATTGGAAGGAAATTTCACTATTTTTAGATCCATAGAATGTTCAACAAACTTCCTACTATTTTAACAGAACCAATGTCAGATTTTAAATTTAGGAAGCTTTTTAAAGAATAGGGTTTAAGTAAATATAATTTTTAGTTTTTTAGTGTTCATAGATTATTGATTAGGTCTCAGAAGTTTTAATTTTCCCGAATCTTAGCTGCATCTAATTTGTATTTTATATGTGAATTGTCTATTTTCTAATTTTACTTTGTAGGGTCGGACAGGGTATCACTCTGTATTTACTCGAAAACTAAAGGTACTAGAGAAAATCTTTTTCTCGTGATGGAATGGTCATTAATGAGGTTGGTTCTCAACCATTTACGAAATAATAGCTAAATAAATGAAATAGCTATTGCCAATTTTTGTGCGTAACTGTTAGTGAGTGCATCGGGGTATCACTGCGCACATGAAGGGGTATTACTGCGCATTGCATAAATACAGCACTTCTCTCCCCTACCTAAATACCTCCTGTCCCCATTTTAGTGCCCCTCGATCCTCACCCCTATCTAAACCCTCTTCTTTCTTCATCTAAATATCCCTCTCCTCCCATCTTATTCCCCCTCTCTTCCCATCTAAATCCATCTCTCCTACCATTTTAATCATACTCTCTCCTCATCGATATTTCCCTCCCTCCCCATCTAAATTTTCTCACTTCCCCATCTATTTCCCTCTTTCCTTCATCTATTTCCCCCTCTCCCACATCTAAATCCTCATCCCCTCATCTAAACGTATGTGTTTCCCTCTCTACATGTCCTCTCCCCAATCTACTTGGCCCTTGCTTTTTAAACACATACTTAATGAATCTGCAACAAATTTAACACTTAAATTTTACGCAACAAGTTAACTGCATATATCAAATGATATAATACGATCGTACATTTATTGTTAATCAATATTCAATTATTGATTGTTATTGACTGTTTTAAAATGTTAAAACAGTAGTAATCTATAAATCTTGGTAAAAGAGTTATTGGAGAGTTTGCGGGATATAAAAATCATCAGCGTAAACTTTTTTCAAATCATTTTGATAGCACTACATAGTACATATATCGCGACTTAGCTCTAGAAATGTTCATAGGATAAGGGTGCTTCGCGATGTTTATGGGAGAAAAGAAGATGCTTGAAATGATGGTACAATCAGATTTAGGCTAAAACAGTTGGTTTTAATATTATAAGGGGTGCGGAGTGATACCATATAAAAAGGGTATGCGCAGTGATACTCCGTCCGACTCTATATATTTTGTAACCTTGAATGAATAAATAAAATGAATGAATATAAGAGATTTTTTTGAATTGGTAACTAACTTGCTATGATAAATTTCAATCATCTTTAAAAATGTATTCTTTCATTGAAAATTAAGTGATGTAAGATCTAATGTTGAAAGAAAATATCTAAAAAATTATTATTCCTTCGGTATGATAATAGTTGTAGATTTGATGTGACTTCTGACTTCATACTAATTTTTCAGGAATTATAGGAGAGAAGGGTTTATTTTTAACATGGTTTGTTAATTATTTAGTTATTGGAGTGAAACTTCAGAATAAACTACCTAGATTTTTGGTTATAGTTATTTGTTCTACATTGCAAAGTTTTGTAATCTCTGAAAAAGATTTACTATTTTCGTATCTTTTGTTGAACGAGTTTTCGTAACCTCATGAATTATAATTCACTCCCCTTTTTGAATTGATCAATCTTGCTGATTTATGATTAACTCGAGCGAAGGACATCAAGTTGTACTTTGATAAAATCCTACCTATACCGGTGATTTTAATTGGTCCAGAAAATCTACTCAATATCATTTGATTTTGACCTTCATATAGAAGGTATGAGCAGCTTTAATTCATTCAATTTTGATATATTCATTTATAGTGTTTAAATTCTTATTTTTATGATGCAGGCTTTAAATCTTGAATTGAACCCAGAAACGTCGACCAAGTAATGATTGGTGATGTGAGAGAAGCCCCGTCTAATGCTAAAATTTCTACTGTTAATTTTGACAGCACCTTGGCATTGTGAAGGAAAGTATATTATTTATTTTCATATGTCAAAGAATACGTATTCAGCGAAAAATAATCTTTTCACATAATATATGTATATTAAGTGTTGATAAATTAATCATCATAACACGGACGTTTTTACGTTTAAATAATTAAACGTAACACTAAAAAATATCAATATCTAGCTAATTTTTTTATATCATATTTAATTATCATTCACGTACTTGTTTATTAGTACATATAAATATAATAAATATACATGTATGTATTTTATGTTGTCTTTCTTATAAAGATAATGTTATAAAAAGCTAATTTCCGAACAAATATTGCTTCTAATAACTTACTAATGGTGATTATTATAGTTATTGTGAATAGAAACCATAAAAATTGTAGTTATTGTGAAAATAAATCACCAAAAATTTCTCATTTCTAGTTTTGTGTACTGTAATAGTATCGAGACATACCTTGCTATTATTACATAATATATAAGTTCAGAGTGTAATAAAATTGGGGCCTGTTTGTATATCAGTAATAAAAGTAATCAGTTTTATTACTTTACTGTTGCCAGCCAGCAGGAGCAAGAGAAGTTTGTAAAAAGAATCATGACAAAGGCAATGAATTTTTAATTACCATCAACAAAAGATGTTTTCTACTTTTCTATTTCAGAATATATATAAAATATAACCTTCCGCAAATTTGCAAAGGTTTTAACATATAATATAAAATATATACATATTATATATAAGCAAAAAATGAAGAATTTTGTGGACGAATATCTTCATGGACGAAATGAAATGTAAGTTTGACAAAATGTCCGTGGACAATTCAGATACATCGATAGAAGTTAAATCCGGAAATTCCCCAGAGTTAGAGATAATATTTGTTACAATATTGAAATTTTGATTATGCAAAAAGCTTATTGCATTACTTATGGATATTTTGTAAGAAAAAAGATGTATCTCCTTATCAGGTTCAATTCAGGTTAATCTTGCCTGTACCTAGCTATTTAAGTTCTGATTTTCGAATACTTTTTATTACTCTTCAACTAAAGTGAATTATATTGCACAAAATTAATCCGAAAAATTCCAAATTATAAAGGTCATGAAATCTTACACACGATAGAAAAACATTTAAACCTCTACTTTGATTAGGATATAAATTTGGGGGTTAAAATTATTTTCCCATTTAAATGATTTACGTGCTAGCATTTTGTTTGTTTATAGCCATCGCTTTGGTTGAATAATAATAAGCAGAAAGAACTACACTGCAATTTTAGCACGTCGAATTATGAAGAGATGAGAGAATGATGTTATAGCCACCTATTATTTGTACTAGAAATTTCATATCCTTCAGCTATCAAAGAATTAAAGAGTTTAAGAGCATGTATAATTTATAATTTGAAAATGTTCGCCGTAAAGTATACCCTATAATCGTCAGACCAATTTATTAACCTTTAGTTTATTCAAGAAATAAAAAAATAGGTCGACAGATATTTATATAATCGTGACGTTGTCTGGTTGTTAACCAAATATTGGTACATCAATGAACAAATGTAGATTTTCCTTTACAAAAAATAGAGATGAGAGAAAAAATATATGAAACAAAAAATAAAATACCTAGAAGTATTTTGAAGCTTCCAGTTATGATATTACAGGCAGGATTCGCTCTTATTACAACCACTTTTATAAAGGTGGTGAGAATTGCGAGGCATATCTCGATATTATTATCGTTCGTATAGACATAGAAAACGGAGAATATTTTTTGAGGTGATAACTTTACGGTAACTACAATAAACTTCAATATTATTATCCAGATAATTATCCAGATCATACTCAAAAATCTATGTATAATAATCATTAGGTAGAAGCGGTACCCGTGAATATACCACAGATTTATTACATAGACTGATCACGTGTGTAGTATATTTTTTTATCTCAAAAAGAAATCTCCGTAAATGTGTATTTAATGGCTGAAGCGATATGATGGCTCAATTCAAAGGGAAAATAAAAATAACAGATTATATATAATTCTCATTATCATTCGAGCAGAGGCAATATTTGCTCTTCCGTTTTCTGATTTTTCTTTTTTCCGTTTTTTTTCGATGTTTTCATTTTAATTTTCAGGATTTTTTGTTTTCCGAATTTTTCAGTTGGTAAAGATGCACTCAATCTTCGACTGAGATCGTCGAAACTATTCTTCCCGTCCTGTTATTTTTATTAGATATTGACAATTGAATAAAAAAATATGGTAGGTATCATAGTTACTTATTACTTAGTTATAATTTAGCAGTCTTATTGCTTTTTCGTCTCAGTTTCTTGCAAAATAAAGAAGAATTGGAGATAAAAGAATATATGAAGCACTGTTTGATTATATAATAATAATTAATGATATGACCAATGATTAGTTGAAGCACTGTTTGAAACGATAATCATATTATACTTTTAAGTTAAATCAAAAGAAAATTATCCTATTAAATAAGTCAATGCAAGTATTGTTATTGAGGTTCCTAAATATTACATCTATGTAATAAATTTCCGAATTTTTGTTTTCTGGGTTTTCCAGTTTTCGGTTCTTTTCGGTTTTCTGAATTTCCCAGTTTTCCGTTTTTTCTGATTTTCCGAATATAACATTTTTCCGAATTTTGATTTAATGCAAAATTTAAAAACTTATAAATAATTAAATTCTTCAATTAATTATGGTTTTCATTCATTCTTTAGTTTTCCTCCTAGTTCTTTTTTTTATATTCATTTTATTTATTTTTTACCGTTTTAATTTTTCAAGGTTTTTTTGACAAACAATTGTTTTATTTTAATTTAGTAGTTTGAGTTTTTTTAATATTTTAGTTTTTGCAAAATTTGAGTTATTCAATTTATTTGCAAATTTTCACGTTATTTTTAATATTGAGAGTTTGGAAAATTTAGAGTGTTTGGAAAATTCAAAGTGTTTGAAAATTTTGAGTGTTTGAAAATTTGTGGAGTTTTTGGAAAATTTTGAGTGTTTGAAAATATTGAGTGTTTGAAAATTTTGAGTCTAGAAAATTTTGAGTGTTTGGAAAATTTGGAGCGTTTTGAAATTTTAAGTGTTTGGAAAATGTGGAGTGCTTTGAAAATGTTGAGTGCTTGGAAAGATTAGAGTGCTTGGTAGATTTTGGATTTCTGGGAAAATTTGATTTTTTAAATTTTTTTGAAAAATTTGATTTTTTTCAAAATAAATTTAAAATTCTGATGATTTCCCCAAAGATATCGATTATATGAGCGTAACACGTGTCCTAACTAACTAACGAAGGAACTAAAGAACGAAGAAACAGAATTATAGAAGGAAGAAAAGTGACCTAAACTGAAACCATCCGAACAATGTGAAGTGATACATAACGTAATAGACCAAAATATTGAGATATTAATGAAAAAATATACACCTAGTATTGCAGTACACTACGAATGAAACAACACAATTTTTGAAAACTTTTGCACATGTTTTTAATTATAAATAATATATTAAATTAGCCACACGGAATGAATTTTTCTTTAACAGTTGTAAATGCTGAATATATGTATCATTTTCATTTTATGCGACTGCTATTATCTTTTACATATATTGTTAACCGTGACCAATTGCCACCCGCAGACAATTGCTACCCCCAGACAATTGCCACCTGGACAATTGCCACCTCCGGACAATTGCCACCCCCGGACAATTGCCACCCAAATATATATTGTCAGGCATCTTTACTTTAAAAATGATTATAAAATATGTATATTATTTTTGTACGATTAATTATTAATTGTATACATTAGAAGATTAAAAATTTCATTCCACATATAATATTTTTTCATAAAATTAATTATTCCCATAGTTGATATAATAAACTTTATGTTGTTTTTATGTGAATTATTTCCATTATTCAATTGATCATGTCCTTAGTAAATTAAAAAATATCTTCCTTTATCAATACTATCAATAATAAACAAATATCCATATTCTAGGATATCTATGAGTTGAGATGCTCATTGAATATAAGCAGTCATCCCGTACAGACCTATGTGATAAGTTAGTGCAGTTCCAAATTAACTAATAATCTGTAATATTATTAGTTAATAATATATTTATTTTATCACCTTTTTTAAAGTTAAGAGGCCTGATATTAATTATTTGGGTGGCAATTGTCCGGGGGTGGCAATTGTCCGGGTGGCAATTGTCCACGGGTGGCAGTTATCCGCGGGTGGCAATTGTCCGCGGGTGGCAATTGTCCTAGCACCATTGTTAACACTCAATAATGCCTTCTTCCTATTCCTAATTTAGGAAAATGGACGAATGTTCCCAGCACCCAAAGTCACATTGTTCACCAAGTCACTTTTTGCAGCCGAGTGCGAGAAAGTCACTCAGTGCGAGAAAGGCACTTTGTGAGCGTGACCGGACAATTGCCACCCGCGGACAATTGACACACCCGGACAGTTGCCACCCGGACAATTGCCACCTCCGGACAATTGCCACCCAAATATTCATTATCAGGCCACTTAACTTTAAAAATGGAGATGAAATATGTATATTATTTTTGTACGATTAATTATTATTTGTATACATTATAAGATATTAAAATTCATTACACATTTAATATTTTCCTTTTTAAGTGACTGCATTCACAGAGTAGCTTTTCTGCATCCATGACCATTGTCACCCACGGTGGTAGATGACTTTGTTCATGGAGCCACTTTCCATTCTGACTGCTTCTTCAAGTCCCTTGTATTTAATTTCCTTTTGATGTCAGTGATAAAGTCATTAGTAAACCAAATTTCTGGAGCAGACAATATTCCATTAATAGAATTAAAATATCTCGTCCGGAATAGGTCTTTATTTATAATTATTTGCTAAAGGAAAAACGGTAGGTATTTATATTACTACCCAGTAATAAAATTTACAAGTTAAGAATCCTGAAAATATAATTAGGGTTGTGACGATTTGTTTTTAAAATCCTAAATCCTGAAAATGTTATAAACGAAGGGAATTAAACAGTTTTGAATCGTTCTAAAGAAGTGGCAAAAAGTATTTAATAATATAAGATTCAAAATATATAAGATTTAAAAAGCACATTCAGAAACCGAATAATATTTCTGTTTATCTTATATTGTATATAATTAATAATTAATCGTACAACAATAATATACATATTTTATCACCATTTTTGAAGTTAAGTGGCCTGATATTAATTATTTGGGTGGCAATTGTCCGGGGTGGCAATTGTCCGGGTGGCAACTGTCCGGGGGTGGTAATTATCCGCGGGTGGCAATTGTCCGCCGGTGGCAATTGTCCTAGCACCCTTTGTGGGACCAATTCACTTAGTGCGACCAATTCACTTAGCGCGACCAATTCACTTATTTCCACCTTGTCACTTGGCTCGGCCAAGCCTCTCTTAGTGCAACCAAGCTATTGAGAGCGATAAAACCGCTTAGTTCGACCAAGCCACTTAGTGCGACTAAACTACTTACTGCGACCAATCCCCTTAGTGCGATAAAGAAAATTAGAGCACCCAAACTACTCATTGCGACCAAAATCTATTTATATTATAGTATAGTAACTCATTATATATTATGACCAAACCACTTCATGCGACAAATACAGACTGTTCGAATATATTGGTAATTTGTATATGTTTATGTCAAGTTAGCTGTATCACAAATACGAGGTGCTTTGATACAGATGCTACAGTATTGTAAAACAAGATGATGGTGTGCCCATAAAGGTTATGTGTCTTCCCCCTAAAAATTTTAATAATATAGTGAACTTCGCATAATGTTTTTGGAATATTTTCAAAACTGCACAGGCTTCTATGGATAGATTGCTGCAAGCATAATGTTTCTACAAATGATGTTTTTAAGGATCACTCTTCTCTGATTGGTCTGCAAGGAGCAGGAGCCAACAAGGGGCAGAGCACTAAATTGTTAGTGATCCACCAACTGTTGGGCTCCTTGACTTTGTTCGTGAAGCCACATTCCTTTTGAGAGCTTCTTCCACTCCCTTGTATTTAATTCCCTCTTGACGTTATAGATATGGCATTTAGTTCCAAAGCAGACGTTAAAAACGTACAAAATTAAAGTTAATGACTCACAAAGAAAAAAATATGACAACAACTGCAACAAATAAATAGGAAATAATTTAATGTACAACTGCTATTTTACGCCAGTCTTGGGCGTATAAAATAAATTTTTGAGTAGTTTTATGATACTTCTTATGTATAAATGAGTTGTTCTGACGGCAAATTGCGATTTTCCCACGCGGCGAATATTTATTGTCCACGAAACTATGGTCCGACATTTTGTATTAAACTATTTTTACTATTTTCACATCGTGCCGAATAAAATATTTCATTAAGATATCATACCCTAAGCATCTATTTTTACTTTCGCAGAATGCGGGAAGGTTATATTATTGACGGCATTTATTTATTTATTTATCATCTTGTTATTTGCATAACTGAAAAAGTAGTTCAATAAACAGGAACCTCTTTGTTAGATTTTGGGATCGATCGGGTCAAAGGTCAAAGGTCAAGGTCAAGGGCATTCAACCAAATTGTCTGAATATTGATAAGACGATTGGTCAATGTCCAGGAAACATCTGGTAGAATTTTGAGAGCGATCCGGTCCAAGGTCAAGGTCATTTATAACTTAATAACTCAAAAAGTATTGAACCATAATGCATGAAATTTGGTGGGACGATTGGTCACTATCCACTTACAAGTTTATAAGATTTTGGGAGAGAATGTGTCAAAGCGGAGGCGAAGTTATGCGCTCTACCGAGTGCACGTGATCTAGTTGTTTTTGTTTTTAAGTATGTAATAATACAAAATCTTTAATTTAACATTTTGGATTATGTATGGATATTATTATGGAAAATATCAGATAATAACTTCGAGTTTCAGGAGGAAACGGGTTATGTAATAAGGAGCCCACGTGCCAAGAAAATCCTCAGAATGTATAGGTAAATTTCTACATCGAAATGCGTCCGCCATATCATAAGCCATTTCAAGAAAAATCAGTTTTTCATCTCTTACGAAGCATGACGGGTTAACTTTTGCATCTGAGTTCTTTGGGTCCTAGTGGACTATAAATGTAAGAGCTAGTTAGAAAGCGTCCGCAGTCTGTACAGTGTTTGTTGTGTATGAGGTTGAGTTTCGTTGCATGTTCTTTAACTTTTTATGTATCATTAAGTAATACAATTTCTGCAAACCATATTTTATTGAAAAAAGTAAGTAATATTTAAACCCGCTTGAAATACGTAAATGTATTCATGAGTAAAATTTACTCATGAATACACTATGTATCTCTCAATAAAATTGATCCCAGATAGAAAGTTATGGTGAGGTCATGGTAGATTAAGTTGGATCCCTACATATTCTTCTATGTCTAATCCATAGTTCTAGAAAAACTTGAAATATTCTGTCTCACTTTCTAATGATATTATTAAAGAACAATAATAGAAAAAAATGAAATTATGAATAATAAAGTGTGTAGTGTATTTAATAAAAACGAATAACATTATTAACCGTTGTGAAAACTAACGGATCCATCAAACTACCTAGTAAGTATTTACCATTCCGAGACCGAATTTTCCAGACCGAAATTTCTGAGACCAAAATATATAATAAAAGTTCTTCCTTCAGACTCAAACACAATCATGAGGTTAGTGTGGCTCTTCCTCTTTGTTCTGGTCAGTACTCTGTCTGTCGGCGCTGACGATAAAAAGAGCAACGAACTGTTCCATAGAAGTGTTTTATCTGCACCGCTCGCAATTGAGAAAAAGTTGGAGGAAACAGATCTACAGGAAGAGATTCTCGAAACCAAAGAAGAAGAAGAGGTGATTTACTTGATTTCGACTTATGATAATACTTCAATATTTATAAATTTGATATTATTGAAACTAATTATTCTTTTGTAGGGCGGGCTGTATAGTTGGCTCGGATTGAGCTCACTTTTCGGTCCTCAGGATTCATCGAAGGGTAGACACATGAATAAGGGCCAAGGTGGAGGCACAGATATTGGGACGAAAGGTAACGAAATAGGCGTTATGGCAGCTATCTTTTCAGCAATCGCTGCCTTATTGGCTTTATCGGCACCTGTTATTCTTGGACTAATCCTTGGTAAGTGTTTCAATTTCTCAACTATCTGTGATCATATGATTTTTTTATAATCGGTATAATATGTATTTCCTTTCTTAGGTGCCCTTTTGAAAAGCCATCACATGGGTGGCAAGGGCCATGGCTATGGAACTAGTCCCTCTTTACAAATCGGTTACACAGGACCATCGATCCATGTACCTCCTCCAACATATTTACCTCCACCAACCTACGTGGCTCCTCCAACTTACGTGTCTACGAAGAGCTATGGCTCATCTCACGGTAAAGGACACTACTGAAGCTTGAAATAGATGATAACCATGAAACTACAAGTCGATAAGTACAGTCAAGATTCACCCAATTGGAAATGTGTTTCTATTAGTATATGAAACATTTGACCAAAATAGAAAGAAAAAAAAATATTATTATTTATTATTACTATGACAATTAAAAACAATACATTTCTTTAGTCGGTGATTTACATTTTTGAATTATCTCGTCTAAAGTGTTTACTTTTTTATATAATTGTTCTGTGATGTTGCTCTTGCATTAAATTATATATGTATTACTATGTTCACTGTTTAGCTTCAAAGTATTATTGTTTGTTGATTAGTGTTAAGTTGTTTTATTTATTAAAATAATTATTTATTTATTTTGTAAAGTACAATAACGCTGGGATTATTACATAACTGATTTATCAAAATGTTTGAATTTGTATGACTAATTTTGTGACATTAATTTAGTTATCTCAATTTCTTCCTAAATTTTCCCTTAGCTGTTATATTTTTCATTATATAATTGAGAACAACTATTGACTTTCATTTCCTGACAAATAATGTATGCCTTTGGTATTTTAGATACCTTCACATATCATAGATACCAATCAAAATAACAGGTTGAAATGTTAAAATAATTCATCATTTCTTTATATGACTGAAAAATTGGATTGTTCGATAACTCATTACTGCTGTTGATTTAAAAAATAAAGGAGAAATATAGCCAACTTTTTTCTCAGTTGCTGAAATTTCTTATTCTGTTGGGACTGAAAAATTGTCCAATACTGATATTAAAAGAAAATCTAAATGACGATGCAGAATAATCTTCTTAGAAGAGAATGAACAGTTTTAAATGTATTGATACAATACATTTACTATTCGTTTTACTTAGATATAGTATTCAATATAACTGGAATACAACAACAGTTGCAGTAATTACGAGATGAACTCAGTTTGTTTAGGAAAATAGTGGCATAACATAAGCTTGTGTACAAATATGGTACAAGTAAATAAATATGTAATTTATAAAAAGTCTTTTAAATTGAACCAAAATCTTTTCCTCCAATTATTGATAATTCATTAACGATTTGAATATTGAAACATTTTCATTGATATAATATTATCCTATTGCAATTTTCGCAATATTATCCTATTGCAATTTTCGCAATATTATCTTATTGCAAAAGGATCAAGTCAAAATTAGTGAAAATATATATATATATATAACAATTTATCAAAGTAGGCTATCAAGCCCTATGTAAATATATTTAATTTACATTTACTTTTAATTTCCATACAAAATCAGTTAGGTCAAACAGACTTAATACTATGAACACTTGAAAAAAGTTAAGACTATGAATATGTTCAAAACAGACAATATCCGTGAATATATGACTGAGTACAATTCAGACCAAAATTGAAACCAAACCTGTCAACAGAGAAAAGGAATTTGGCGATAGAATTTGTGAAAAAATGAACGTCTAAATATTATGTCAGAAATGTGGATAAATTTTATTCAACAGATCATGAAAATAATGGATCGTTATCTTTCACCATTAATGCGCGTTGTTCTGGAGAATCTCTCCAGTTCGAAAATGATTCCAAAATTTAGGTATATATAAATTAATTAAAAAAGTCCATAGCACTTCCTCAACTTAATATTGAAGTCATTTTGAAAAAATTTAGAACATTCAGTTTTTCTGCAATTTGACGCTGAAAGAACTGTCTTCGATCAAATCCTACCAAAATATATGACTTCATCACTGAACTGAAATTTTGTTCAATCTCCAACGGTCCAACTTATATGTTTTTTAGTAAACTAAAGTTTATCTTTTATTGCTGATGGTTGGTTTATTTGTAGTAAAGGAATCTTTCAGCCAAAAATCATTTGGCCGATGGGATACATTTCAGGAACTGAATTCTCTGTCAAATCTTTCTCAATGTCCTATAAAAATGGTATTAATATCAACTAAATCTGTTTTTTTCTCTTTGTAAGCTGCTTAGAAATCGTAAATGACAATCCATACGATACCAAAATAATTGGTATAACACTTTTTGAGTGATCCATTTTACTTTGAATCTGCACCAATCGAAAAGCTATCACTTTGTATTTTACCAATCCTTCTCCGCCGATCAGTTCTGTTTTAATGCATATTGCATAATGAATTGAATACTTATAAGAGAATTCATGTACCTATCTAAAATTTTAATTCACTGTGTATTATCTGCACTTGTTCTCATTCAACGAATTTGTCACTTTCAATAAGTCATACTGTAATGTAATTATAACCTAAATACTTTGATTTCTTTTAACTATTAATATAAGAGTTATTGTAAGAGAAGATTTTTCATCTAGATCCCTAATTTTGTTATCAGTATTTTCTGACGAAATTCTCTAATTTTATGACAAATATTTTTTGAAGTAACGAATTTGTCTATTATCCATCACTTCAGTCTAGTTATTGATGGTAAAACTCTTAGAAAACTCTCCAAAAATGATAAGAATCAAGTCAAGTAAAATTAACTTTCGCTAAAAAAAGCATATAAATTGATTAAGGAATATCAATAATGAAGCATGGAATATTTTACTATTTTTCATTACTTGTCATATATAAAAGTTAAAAAATTTGGAATTGAAATATTTGGCCGTTTATGAGGTTATTACGACATAAAGTAAACAAACGGTAACTCGAAATGAGTTAACAAGTAAAAAATAAATGTTATACCTATGAAATGTTATTTGCTGACATTCAAAAACTGAAGACAGGCTTCATCTGCCGGTCTGATTCGAACTAGTTTATTCAAAAGACTAGATATATAACACTATAGTAAATTCATGTCAAGTTACTAGATATGAACTTATAAAAACTGAGTAACTATCGATTGAAGTATTGGAGATATGACAATAGGGTGAACAGGACTTTTAAAATACGCCTTTAAAATTTTATGAGAAAAGAAAGTTGTAGTACAGCCTTTTATTCATAACAATACAAAATTCGAATTTCAAAACCCGCAGCTATCAAAATAATGTAGTAAACCAAGCAAGCGTGGATAATTTTAATGGTGCAATGTTTGCGCTTATGGACCCTATTAACGTCAATTCAATTTATCAGTCTGTAGTTTCTCTCCTAAATTGGCTGGAACGAAAAAAACTGGTTATTGGTGGTGCTTAATTATATGCTTACCACAAATTTTAAAGCGAGACACGTGGTTTAATTTTTACTGGCTACCGAATAAACTACATTCGAGCTGTGTTATTATTTTTCTTTCTAATCATTTGATCACGAGATCCAATTCCTTTTTTTTTCATTCTTGTATATTTTTACAACAAAAATGTTACGTATAGATTTATTTATTTTGAGTATAGATTGTTATCTCTTTTTCCCAATTTCGCTAGCAATGAAAGAGACTAGGTATGAAAACTCATGAACTAAATGATAATGTATAATTTGGATGTCAGAAGAAACACGTGTATACGACTTTTTTGAGAGAATCTCTACACACCCAGTAATTATTCCGACCTGTCACGCCACTATTTCGGCAAGTGAACCAAGGAAGTTACACCTGATGAAAGCATTGATAAACTTAGTTTTAACTTTAAATTATGTGGAATATTTGGTTTGAAATTAAATGATAAAATATGATACTCTTTACAAACATTATTCAAAATCTGCTATTCTTAGTATTTTGGAATACATTTAATTGTATAAATTTCAAATATATTTGTATATGTTTTTATTTTAAACATTTTTGTATTTATCTTCATCTATAATACTTTTGTATTTTTCAATATCGAAAGAAAAATGTTTTATATATTTCCCCCTTCAAATACATTTTATCTATTTTTAATTTAGAATGATTTCATTATCACCATAGCAAGTGAAATATATTATCCACAATTATAATAAACAATAAAAAAGTGAATTTTATTTTTTTACAATTCATATAAAAAAATTTTTACTATTCATATACATTCGTTATAATTCGAGTAAATTTTATTTATTACAACTCAAATAATAATCATTTCCCAATTCCAAATGAATTAATATTTTTACTTTCTGAATAAATTTTAATTTAAGTTTCATTTATTCATAAAATCCATTATTTTGAAGATTCAATGTTTTTCTTTCTCTTCCTGTATAAGAATGCTATAAAAACCAGTAAAATGTACGTTTCAAGTTTCTACTTATAGTTGTTTAATCATTGAAAAAACTGGTTAATTGTGTCTATGTAATAGAGAGTTGGCTGTAGCTGACACAAATGTGGAATACAAATGCTAGGTTAATGAAAGTCTACATCTAGAAAATAAAAATATATTCGAAATCATATGCACAATACAAACAAAATTCAGTAAAGGAAAAAAATATTTGCTTTTTGTCGATAGTAATTCACAGTTCGCATATTTAATTTAAATAAACTCGATCAATTTGGACATACGCATGTACAGTAAATTAAATACACTTTTAGTTGTTAACTAATAAAATGAATTCTAAAAGTGAATCTAATGTATTAATTTAAATTATCATATATTGACAAACAAATTATTAGTTGTTACAAGGTAAAAAACAGTAACTACTCTGATTGACTTTTTATATAAAATTAGAAAACATCAAATAAAGATAAGAATTTATCATCCGTAACTTGGTTCGTAATTACAAATCAACTTTCCGAAGCTTCCTCCTAAATATAACGAGTAGTTATTATTCCCAAAAACTGGAACATCTCTTGAAAATCAGTTTTTCATCTCTTTTGCGTAGCTAGACTGGTTATTTGATACACACGAGTGTTCATCGGACCAAGTAATACTATAAATGCGTAGAGCGAGTCAGAGATGAGCCAGTCAGTTCAGAGTTGGTTGTGTTGGTTGTCGGGTTCGCTGCAGCTTCTAATTTCATCTCATGTTATCATTAGTATTGTTATACTGATTTGAACGACAATTAATATAGAAAAGTAAGTAATACTAAAGCTCACCTGAAATGCTTAAAATCAATGTTTTTTTTAATATTTCATTTGATAAATAGAGAAGCTAATGAAGCATCTTTCTCGTGATAGAAGAATGGGAATTCTAACCTGAAAAGTTTTCTTTATTATAATTATCCTTATAGTAGGCTATCATATGCAAATATGTAAGCTCAATTCTCCTTTTTGGATTACATGTAAGTAACTTAACCTGATGGAGCTGTTTCATGTTAAGATCTTGAGCATCTTTATTAACGTTTTTAAGTCAAGGGGTTAAGAGTATAGAATTCACATTTATTTTATATTTCTCGGTATATAACTATCTAATAATGAATTTTGATAAATAAAAGGACAGTTTTACATACATTTTCTACTATTTATTATGAAAAATTCCCATTCTTATAAGGTAACGATCATAATATCTCATAAACTTAAATTTAGATATAATCGAAATAAGAATCATAATGCATATCAATTTAACTCTAATCATACATAGTATATCGACTCTCCATCGTATACTCTATTGCACACTTTCCTTTCAAAAATTTACCAATCCAAATTTTTATTTACTGGAGAATAAATAAAATCTGCGACATTATTAATGAATTATTTTAATAAATAACTATATATACTATATATTTTCAATTAGTAATGTGACGATACATAGTATCACACAACAAAAGCAATTCCCATGAAATTATGCCCTGTTTTAAAATATACACGATGATTCTTACTTCATGTCACATCATGTTGCATACTAAGATAACATTAATATCGAATATCAGATATTTCAGGGAGTTACCACCCCTCCCCCCCAATCTTCATCATAAAATGGATAGCTTGCAGCAAAATGGTTAAAAGTGAACGCTCATTTATCCTCCTATCTACGTATATGAGCTTTTGAAGTAACAATCTTCAAGCTATCAGGATCATCAATTCAAAATCTGGTGCATATAAGTATAGGATGCAGCAGTAGTTAGATGATGATAAATACAGTGTTCCAAATATGTGAAAAGAAGGGTTGGCTTCCGCTGTACGGGACAAAAACTCTACTACATTTGCCACTCTTTTCAAACCCGTTTTCTATTTCCTATTTTCAAACCAGATTCATGCTATCAGATGAAAAACACATTTTTACATTATACAAAATACATAAGAATATATATTTCATTTCAGATCTGTCAAATTTGACAGCTTGCTTAAAAACCCATAATGGAAACTTTTCAGAATTAACAAAATGTACATAAATACCTCGTTAAATCATTCCTTGATTTTAGATTGATTTTTAACATAAAACAAACATTGTTTCACGAAATCTTAAATCATCAAAACTGCTTAATTTTCAATATAGTGACTTCTAACGGTTTATAAAGAATCCTACCGAGATTTCACAAGTACCTATATTCCTAAAAGATGGTTATTAGTGGAAAATTGATTAATAATCAACGTATGTATACTAATACTCAGTGTGTCTTTGTCTGATGGTTGGTTGATTGGTTGCATGAAAAATATAGCGCATTAAAAGTTAAATACGATATAATTCATTAAATAAAATAATAATTGTCAGTATAACAAAAATCCGGATAGTAGGAAAATATGATTTAAAAAAATCATATACAATATATCAGGGATACGAAAAACAGTAATACACAAAATACAGAATGCAAAAATACGATATTTCCAAAAATGCAGGATTTCAGAAAACAGTTGATTTGAAATAAATTTGAAATAAAGAATTCAATTTTAGTTGAATATTACTCAAATGAAAATTAAGTTTAATCGAAAATTCACTCTGACAGTTCACCAGCATAGTGTGCATGATAGAGAGTCAGTCAAATAATTGCGTTTGCTATCGATTAAATATGAGATTCAGTTTCTATTAATGTTCCTAAAAAAGATCAATCTTAACTTTCAGTTCTCAAACACAATCATGAGGTTGGTGTGGCTCTTCATCGTTGTTCTGGTCAGTGCTCTATCAGTCAGCGCTGACGGTGAAAAGAACAACGAAGGATTCAACAGAAATATGAGATCCAGACTACTGTCATTTGAGAAAAAGTCGGAAGAAGCAGATTTACAAGAGGAAAAGTTAGTTCCTGAAACCAGAGAAGAAGAAGAGGTGAGTGTACCTCTCATTCACTTATGACAATAATTAAACAAGTTTGTAAATTGAGTAGGATTTGTATGAATTGATATCACCAACTAATTATTATTCTATTTTTCAGGCAATTCTACCGGATATGCTAGATTTTACCACACTATTCGGTCATGGAGGTTCATTCATGGGTAGACAAGGGAATGGCAATGGAAACAATGGGAATAATGGAAACAATGGGAATAATGGGAATAATGGGAATAATGGAAACAATGGCAATGGAAACAATGGAAATAATGGAAACAATGGCAATAATGGGAATAATGGAAACAATGGCAATAATGGAAATAACGGGAATGGAAACAATGGCAATAATGGCAACGGAAATAATGGAAATAACGGTAACGGAAACAATGGAAACAATGGCAATGGGAATAATGGCAATAACGGGAATAATGGTAATAACGGCAATGGGAATAACGGGAATAACGGAAATGGGAATAACGGGAATAATGGCAATGGGAATAATGGAAACAATGGCAATGGGAATAACGGTAATGGAGGTGGTAATGGCGGTGGTAATGGTGGAGGCGCAGGAGCTATGTCAAAAGGTAACGAAATTGGCGTTCTAGCGGCTGTTTTTTCAGGCATTGCAGCACTATTGGCTATCGCAGCGCCTCTTGCTCTTGGACTTATCCTCGGTGAGTTACAATATAATTTGAATCAATATTTTTTTATAAAATGCTTTATTCAATAACATACATTTTCTTTTTCAGGTTACCTTCTGAAAGGAAAACATGGTGATGATTATCATGGCGAATATCATCATCCAATACAAATTGGTTATTCTGCTCCGCCAATTCATTTGCCTTCCCAAACGTACATCTCTCCACCTATCTACGAGGCTCCAAAAAGTTTTGGATCTTCTTACGGTAAAGGTAGTTCCAATAGTTACCACTCTCACTACAGACGGTCGGACACGACGAATAACAGACTGTTGCAACGTCGTTCAACACAGAACCTAGTTTCACCAAATTCGAATGATGAATAGACACTTTAGAATCTGGCCTAAATGAAAGAATATAACCGAAAATGCGTATTCCAAAAGCTAATTAATGACATATTTTTTAGAATATTGGATTGATCTACTATCAATATATATCACAGAAGGAAATCTGTAATTAGGAACAAATATTTAGTAAGAAATTTCAAGTGAATATTAATTTCACATATGATAAAAATGTAATTCTATTCATTTGATGTATTTGCTATGTAAATTTTATAGAAGATTGCTCTGTAATGATCCTGTTACTTCATGCATATTATATAATTTCTATTTAGGGTTCATTTATTTCATAATGTTCATGTATTTATTGTTTCGAGGTGTAGAATGTCTCACGATGTACAGTATATAACTAGATTGCCAAACTCGGATATCTCTGTTATATCATATTTGTGAAGGTGCTGACAATTGAATAAAAGTGGTATTATATCTATAGTGTATGTTGATTATATTTAAGTTGTTGCATAGATTTTATTATTTATTTATTTATTATTAGTGAGAATTTAAGTGTTAGTTCATATTTGGTGTTAAGGTTACAATTTTTTCAAATTGATTTTAATGTTGTGCAATGTAATTTTATTTTTATTGAAATCTTTATTATGTAATTGAAAACATGACAATTATTGTGTTACATAGAACTCAGTAAATTACAGACTGACTAAATTCTCCTACACCGACAGACAAAATGTTGACAGACTGTATCTCTAGTGATAATTCTAATGACTGATTTCAATTGATGAGTAACAACTCAAAATTTTCTGACATAATTTGAATAAATTTTACAAAAATATCTATATTTTGACTCTTATTTACACGATTGAAAAAATTGCTTTTACTATTCTGGTTTACAGTTACCACTGGTCATATATAATGCTATTTTCTCTTAATCTTCTATAGCAGCACCATAAAAACATTCTATCTATCTACAACCAGAATAACTTACGACGAGAAATACTGAAATATTCTTTTAATTGGTTCCTGACATTGCTTCTCATATTATCAACGTTGAAAAATTGACAACACAAAATATTCAATGCATAATATCATGATGCGCATCTAACAGCTTGTTCCTGATGAATTAAATGTTTTTTTTTTGTTTTTTTTTTGTTTTGTTTAAAGACAATATTTTTCCATCAAAAACAAGAAGGAAAAAATGATAGTATCTCATTTCTAGATTATTTTGTTAATTTTCAAATCAAAAGGTAAATTTCCTAGTTTTCCCACGATAATATCCAAAAAATGTATATTATTATATGTATAATTTATTTATATAATCAAAAATTGGAACCATCAGATAATTATAATATAACAAAATAATATTAAAATATGTCAAATTTAAATAGTAATCATAAATGAATTGGCACTAAATTGTTACTCTATTTTATTATTAACTTGTTCAGTACCTGTTGGTTAATCATTGACAGTTCAATTAATATAATATTTAGAATCAAATTCAATTGCAAACATATACATAAGAATAAACACTATATGCAATTTAACAAAATTGTAGTTTCTATTCTTAAGGGTCAATACTATTATATTTTAAATTATTAATATTAGTGTGACCCCTATCAACGATACTGCTGCAAATTATTAGATTTTCTCTTCAATTTGAGTTTCCTTGGTTTTTCTCTCACAACACCAACTTTATGAGGCGCTGTAGATAGAATGACTGTTCAAACATTAACCAATTTTATTTTAGGATACACTGCTCTTATTATAGTACTAGTGTACTTCCCCATTAAAATTGATCGGGTATTGACTGTTGATAGCAAAATAAAAAAAAATAAAAAAATAGATATAAAAAATATAAAAATATATATGTTAATAATGTAAAAAAAATTAAGTAAACAAAATTTATGTGAAAGAATTTAAATTAAAAAATGTATGTATAAAATTTATATAAAAAAATGTTTGTATAAAATTTATGTAAAAAAAATGTATGTAAAAAAGAATAGGGTATATGTCACTTTTCCATGTATTTTATTATAAGTCAATATTTTTTATGTGAATAAATAAACTTTAAATAAATTGTATGTATATAAATTTTATGGAAATAAATTCAATTAGAATAAATTTTATGTACATAAATTCTATGTACATGAATTTTATGCGAAAACATTATATGTAAAGGAATTTTATTTTAATAAACTCTATGTAAATATTTTCTACGTAGATAAATTCAATTTAATTAAATTTTATGTAAATAAATTCAATTTAAATAAATTTTATGTTCATAAATTTTATGTACATAAATTTTATGTACGTAAATTTTATGTACATAAATTCTATGATAATAGATTTGATCTGAATGAATTTTATGTAAAATAAATTTTATGTAGGTAAATTTTATATTAATAAATTTTATGTGAATATATTTTATATAAATATATTTTATGTAGATAAATTCTATGTAGATAAATTTTATGTGAATAAATTTTAAAACTTGCTGATCACACTGAGTAGATGTCAGGTGTCTGAGACGCTCCACTGTGATAAATTAAGTGCTTCTGAATATCAAATAGATTCATGATACCAAACAACGATAATCATACCTTCTAGTACTCGTTCTGATTTTTGTTCGTATCCTGAATCTGATTTTAAACTTTCAAATTTGAGGGAAGAAGCAAATCTACTTACTACTACCATCGAAAAATTAAAAAGGTTCCAACCACAGAAGACAAAAAGTAAGGAGACTGAAAGCAACCGAAGATCTGACTACAGAAACTACCACAAACTCATTGGTCTCTTTACCTGACTTTACCTAGAAACTGCTGATAAAAATTGAAAACCTTGAAAAATAATTCTAATCTAGAAACTAGGTTCAAAAATGTACTAGGCAAGAGAGGACACTACCGGAATTATCACCCATACTGTACAGTAAGGCAGTGTCAAACACACTAAACCGCCAATACCCATCGCAAAAATTCCAGAAATTTGAAGATAGACTGGAGAAGATAGAGCAGGACTCAAGCTGATTACATCAAATTAGACTGTGAAATCTGTCGATGTCACCAAGAAACTTGTCGACGAAACGTCTTTCAACGAAACGTCCGCACACCGTAGAGAGATCACAGCAAGGGGCAAGAAAAAGGAAAGTGAAGGCATTACTGCAGCGCAAGAAGTGCAAGGAAAGAGTGAAATAAATAAAAATGGAGAAGAGTGCAGAGATTTCAAATCTGAAGTTATAAAAATTGTTCAAAAACACGTAGAGAATCTAAACTGTGAAGTGATTACTGGTGTCAGTGTTAGAGGAAATAAGATCAAGCATTTGAGAGTGGAAGTAAATTCAAAAGAAGAAAAGATCGAAATTCTGAAAGCATTCAAACGTAAGGAACCGTCAGATATTTTCGTGAATGATCCCAGCTTCTGTACAAACTAAAAGTACTAAAAAAAGAGAACGGTAAGAAAATTGCCATAGTTCATGTGTTCACAGAGAATATACGTGCTAAAATTGTGAATAACCCCAGTATTTTATTATTAACAATTTAGATTCACTTAATTCCTTCTACAAAACCCATTCAATAGCTAGACCAACGTATAACTGAAAATACCGCCCCTTCCTCTTAATTTTCCAAATGTTTTATTCAATGACCAGAATAATGAATATCCTATTGCAACTTGTAACATTTTCAAGCTAGACAATTTTATAAATTTTATCATTCTTAACAGTTCATTAGTATTTAAGCAGTCGGTGTGCAGCGTTTCGTCGACAGACGTTTCACCGACAGACGTTTCGTTGTCAGACATTTCGTGGACAAGACGTTTCGTCGACAGGACTTTTCGTCGACAAGACGTTTCGTCGACAAACTCTCATAAAGGGGATATTAACACACTCTAATGTGTGTTAGATACAAAAAAAAAAATAAAATAAAATAATGGTAAGGACACTAAACCAAAACTATTTAATAATAACAAAATATTTTAAAGCAATTTAATATTTTTGCGAGGCTACTTATAGACAAATAAATAAATTTAAGAATGCTCTTTGTGCGTGGATACAGTCAGTTAGATTTCAATTATTTCATTATTTGATGTGATATATGATTTTTTAGTTTTGTCTTGCATATACAATTTTTCAAATTACTGTAAAATAATTTGTTATTATTGAATAGTTTTGGTTTAGTATTAAAGTAGAAAAACGATTGAAATAATTTAATAGCTTTCCTCCTTACCAGTATTCTATTTCATAATTTGATCGTTTGATACATTATTCTGTTAAAGTCCATGTTTTGTAACATTAGAGTGTAATAACATCAATTTTACGAAAATTTGTCGACGAAACGTCTTGTCGACGAAAAGTCCTGTTGACGAAACGTCTTGTCGACGAAACGTCTTTCGACGAAACGTCTTGTCGACGAAACGACAGTCGACGAAACGTCTGTCGGCGAAACATCTGTCAACGAAGCGTCAGTCAATCAAGCAGTCAATTTTTTTTAGCACTAAGTAATAGAAAAACATTCGATATAATTTGTATCACGGAAACGTGGCTAGACAAAAATATTGACAATTGCTTTTAAACATAGAATATATCGAAATAAAAATGGTGGTAGAATTATTGTTTTTACAAATAAGTCTTTAAACCTTAATAAAAATGAGGTTTTATCATCCATCAATAATAACCTAGAAATTTTAGCATTATCAATTAGGAACCCTAATTTCAAATTCAATCTATGTTGTATATACATTGGACCCCCCTCCTATATGTATAGACCCTCCTCTTATCTATTGACTCTATTGGGGAGAACCGGGAGCATTCGGACAACTCGTTTAGACTTGTTCATTATTGTTTGATTCTCCGCTTATTGCAAATGAATGTGTGCAACGTGTTAACCGTCAGTTATTTGAAAGATCCAATGCGTAGAGATAGCGTGTCACCCATGAGGTGAAATTTAACGATTCCTTCAATATTGATGATATTTTTCGTGATTCAACAGGATCGTCTGTCGACTATGGGAATGGGAAACTGTTTCTCAATCTCAAAGGTATGAATTATATTGATATTGTATGTTATGTTTGGCGTAAAAAAAATAATACGAATGAAATAAGAAAATGGTGATGTTTTTTATTTTGGACTGTCATTTGGGATGAATCGGACACTTCTGTTAAGATTGGTTTGGACGGTGTCCGAATTTTCCCTCTGTGACCGATTCTTCTTATTTAGTAATTCTTATTAAAAAGGACATTTAGATCTTGAAATTATTTATTTTCGTTAAATAGCATTCTTTCAAAAATTTTATATTAGTGTCTTTATTTTACAGATTGACGATCGTAATCATGACTTTTCAATATAGAAGGAAAACTGATGGAGGCCGTAATAAAGAAGGTATTCGAAAAATATTTGATGAATTCCAAAGAGGTTTATCTGTCAGGAAAGCTGAAATTGGAGGTATTGCAAGATCTACACTTACGGACTATACTTTAAACATTCGATGAAATATTTAAGATGTGATTTACTAACTTTAGTGTAATTCCAAGAAAAAGGAAATAGTTATATCCAAAGCAAACGAAAATAAATATATCCAAGGTAAACGAAAAGAGTTATACCATATCCATTTGTTTTTGATATATATCTATTAAATATTTACTCATGAACTATCTATATTTTGTTGGAAAAAAGGTTCAATCATTACAATTATGGTAAAATTTCAAATACAATTAATTTTTATTACTGTGAATAACAAGTCATGGTTTATTTCAATTGATTTTGTTGATCCGAATTCAATCCTATCTTTTAATTAACCAAATTTCCAATGTTTTAACTAGTTTTATGGAGTCCTAATCGTCCTCACAGCTTTTCCAAAGTCTCCCTCCAAGAATGAGCATTCGGACACTTAGAAATCTCTCACAATTCGGTTTACAAATTATTTAGCTTCTGACGAATCTGTCCGGATTCTCCCGGTTTTCCCCTATGTGTTATTTTTTAAACGATATTTTATTGCCGTCCATTGCTGTTTCATGTGGGAATTTTAACATTGATCTTTTTAACCCTCATAATCTTAATAGCATCAATAATTTTATTAAATTTAATATCCAGACATTCTCTTTACCCAACTATAGATAAACCAACTTGGTTTTCTTCAAATGAATTTTCTAACCAATTTTCACTAATAGACCATTTCTGGCTTAATTTTACCCCAAACAATAATCTTAACTCTACCGTGATTGAATAAGACATTTCTGATCACAGACCCATTTTATTTTATTTTAATATCCCAAATGGAATACAGGATGTATTTATTTCTAGTAGACAATTTAAAAGCATTAGTAAGTTGAATAACTTTATTAATCTGGCTCAAATAGAGTATTTTAGTAGCATGAACGACAACAAACCTAATATTTTAACTAACAATTTTTAAATTAAAATCTACCAAGTAAAAACTCAAAAAGTTTTTAAGAATCCTAAATGGTAAACAGAAGATTTGAAGATATTTAATAATATAAAAACGTAAACTTCTTAAACTTTTAAACAGAGGACTGATATACAAACGATCCTATACGGTTGGACGGGGTATCACTGCACATACCTTTTTTATAGAGTATCACTCCGCACCCCTTAAAATTTTAAAACTAATTGCTTTAGCCTAAATCTAATTGCACCATCTTTCAAACATCTTCTTTCTCTTATAAACAATATGACGCACCATTATACTATCAGTATTTCAAGAGCTGAGTCGCGATATATGTAGTGCTCTCAGAACGATCTGAAAGAGTTTGCGCTGGTGATTTTTAAATCCCGCAAACTCTCCAATAACTCTACAACCAAGATTTATATATTCATATTGTTTTAACATGTTAGCACAAACAATAACAGTTACATTGTGTCAAACTTTCAACTTCTCATCTTCAACGGCTTTCCTGCCACAACCGTGCGCAGCATGGAAGGTGCGCAGTGATACCCAGATAATTTAGAGGTAGAGAGGTATCACTGCACATCATTAATAACCATATTTTTATGTAAATAAATATAAAAAATATGAGTTTTTAGCTCTTAATAAAGACATAAATATTGAATAAGGTGTTATTTAATTATAAAATTGATTAACAATAAACTTACGAACTTGATGTGGGGGTATTAAAATAAGGATAGTGGGTATTTAGGGGAGGGGAGGGTAAAAGGTTTTTGAATTAAATATCGATTAACAATAAACGTACGATCGTATTATGTTACTTGATATAAGTAGTTAACTAGTTGCATAAAATGTAAGTGTTAAATTTGTTGTAGATTCATTAAATCTATGTTTAAAAAGCAAGGGACAAGTAGAAAGGGGAGAGGGCATGTAGAGAGGGAAACACTGACGTTTAGATGAGGGTAGGATGATTTAGACGTGGGAGAGGGAGAAATAGATGAGGGAGAGAGGGAAAAAGATGGGGAAGAGAAGGATTTAGATGGGAAGAGAGGGAGATTTCGATGAGGAGAGAGTATGATTAAAAAGGTAGGAGAGAGGGATTAAGATGAGCAGAAAGGGGAATTAAGATGGGAGGAGAGGGATATTTAGATGGGGAAAAAGGGGGGAGGAGGAGCATTAAAATGGGAACAGGAGGTAGTTAGGTTGGGGATAGAAGTGCTGCATTTATACAATGCGCAGTAATGCCCCATAATGTGTGCAGTGATACCCCCGATGCACTCACTAAAAGTTACGCACAAAACATTGCCAATTAACATTTTATTTTATTTAGCTATCATTTGGAAACTGGTTGAGAACCATCCTCATTCATGACCATTTCTTCACGAGAAAAAAAGTTTCTACAGTATTTTTAGTTTTCGAGTAAATACAGAGTTTGTGGAATTGTGTTTTAACAACAGTCATACGAAAATCTAAAAGCTTATATTACCAATTCAAATTAACTCTAGTTAAGGATAACTCAAGAAAGACTTGGGCTGAAATAAACGAAAGGATGGGGAAACTATCTAAGGAAAATAATATAACATTAAAACAAAACTATTTAACATTGACAGATACTGACATGCGCAATACTTTTAATACTTTTTTCTAGCTCAATGGCCGAGCAGCTAGTTCCAATAACCAATATTGATCACAATTTAACTATTTTAACTCCAGCTAATTTTAACTCTTTAGATTTGATTCCAGTTTCAGAAGCTGAGGTCAGAAGTGTCATATTGTCGCTGAAATCTAAAAAATGTCATAAAGATGAAATTAATCCGGAATTGCTATGCAACCTTTTAAATTTTAAATGTCGTGTTTTATCTAAGTAATAATGGATTCAATCCAGATATTTTTGAGGTCGCAAGAGTTATTACTATTTTTAAATCAGCTGATAGATTAGATGCAAATAACTACAGACCAAAAACAACTCAGCCTATTTTTAATGAAGTCTTTGAAAAAATTTTATGCTCTAGGATAAATGATTTTATTACTGCAGATAGAATTTCAACTGATCATCAGTATGGTTTTAGATTAGGGAAATCTACCAACTTAGGTATTTTAGAATTTTTATGGTATGTTTTTAATTCTATTCAAGAAAATTCATATTGTATTGATTGATTCACCGTGGATAAAGATCTCCTTCTGAGAAAACTGGATCACTACGCGGTTTCAGGGGTAACTTTAATTATCTTTTAGGTAGTTACATTTGCAATAGACGACAGCGTGTGCATAATTAAAAAATTGTTTCTGATTTTAGACCACTAATTACAGGGTTTTCCCCAAGGTTCATATTCAAGCCCCTTACTTTTTAATATTTTTATAAATGATCTTTGTAGCCTTGCAGAAAGTTGTAATTTTAATTATACCATGTTTTCAAACGATTCACAGTTTTTATATTCGTGACGCCAATTTTTTGAGCATTTTTAGTAGACAGCAAAATTTTATCAACAGACTCTCAGAATGGTTAAATTTTAACAAATTTTATGATTTTTAAGTCTGATCTATCAATGTATTAATGTATGAGATATGTAATTAATTTTAAATACCTAGAACTTTTAATTGGCAATAAACTATCTTTTAAACCACATATTGACGTAACAACTAGGAAACTAAGCTAAGTAATGGTTGTAATCTATTAAACCAAACCCTATTTTAATAGAAAGTCACTAATTTTAATCTACTATTCATTAGCTTATTCCATTTTCACTCAGTCTATCATTTTTTATGGCAAAACTTTTAACGTCCATTCAAGTCTCATCAAAATTTTAATAAATGATATTTCAAGAATTATTTTAAATGTAAAAAGAGATGTATTGTTTATTCCTGTAATGCCAACCAACAAAAAGTATTTTAAACTAAAGATTCTTAAATTTGATGACGAGTGTGACTATTTTTTATTATCGTTCAATTAAGGGGACCGACCCAGCTTTGGAAAAACTTTTTATTATTGAAGCTACGGTTGTGAAACTTTGTACACATATATAAAATTGAATTCTACTGGGGGTGCTGTTTATAGAATTTTTTCGATTTGACGAATTTCGAACGAGTTACACGAATTTCAATTATTTTGAACCAATTTCGAAAAAAGCCTATTTCTTCCAAAGTGTTGAAGTTAGGGTACAGCGGTTTTTTGCATTCGATGCTTCTGTAAAGGTCTCCAAAATGGCGCAACAGATTTATAATTTTTTTTGTATTTTCCGAAATTTTTCGAAACAAATTTTTTTCACGTATTGCAAATAAACAGGTTTTTTTTTTTTTTTTTTTTAAATGAAGTTCACAATCAAAAATCTATTCCGATATTTTGGAGACCATTTACAGGAGCATCGAATGCAAAAAACAGCTAAGCCTTAACTTCATAACTGTTTGAGATTTTGAAAAAATTGAAAAGGAAAGTTGCAATATTTGCAACTGTTCAGGAGAGCAATAATAAGAAAAAATAATATTTTGATTTTTTTTTGTGTTTGGTACATCCCCCGGGCTCTCAAGTCCCGGTATTACGCCCTCAAGGGTGCGGGTATCAGCAGGCGCCACCTGAATCACTGTCTTTACCCACATCTTCCCATCTCCCTGCAATTGACCCCTATTCTAACCTCTCCCCCGCTGTCTTGGGGGTAGGTAGCGTTATAAAATTTTACACACACCTACCTTAGTGTTATAGGAATACATTAAGAGTTTAAAATACTTACGCAATATTTAATTAATTTTATAGCATCCCATAACCATCATACAATGGACAGTAATTTGATCCTTCCACCTATTAGATTAGAAAATAAAAGAAATTTTACCACATTTAGATCAATTGAAGCTTTTAAAAGACTACCAGAATTTTTAAGACAGCCAATGTCAAACTATGTTTTTAAAAAGAAATATAAAGATTACTATTTTAAACAATATAGTGAAATTTTAAGACCGTTAACTTAGGTATGATTTTAATATTTCTTGTGTACTGTTTTTAATTTATAGATTCTATAAACTTTTAGACTTTTTTAGAATCAACTGTATATACCTTTTATTTATAATTATTTCTACTGTCTCACAAGTTTTTTGTATAGAAGATTTTTAATAAAGTGTATGAATATCACAGTCTCTCATTAAACAATAAACAATCTAAAGAAAAATTATTTGAAAATTATGAAAAAATTATATATCAATTGTTAAAGCGTGACATTTTTCTTACATCCAACCAACAGGCACAATTTGTATTAATATATAGGGTGATAGACTCTTACTCCACCAAATTACTTCAACGAATATATATATTTTACTTCACTTTACGTGATTATACTTAAAAGATTTTTTACGAAATTAGCAGTGTAATGTATTTAGACAGCAATTCTTACATTCATTAAGAAATAATTTGATTTTGTATGAAAAATTTTCATTTTTCTTTCAGAGGAAGTGAAATATTATTGTCATTTTCTTAATATTGATGATGACTTCACTGAGAATAAATCTCAGACACTCAGGTTTTTTATGATTACCCAGTCTATATAAACTTTGTTACAAATACGTGGTACTTAATTGCATCAACTATTATTATGATATATGCTTATGTGTTCCATGTACTTAGAAAAAGTTTATTAAAACTACTCCCATTATTTAACGAGGGATGATTAGAGACAGTCAAATGCATCTCAATTTGTAATACCTTAAAGATATTGAATCACATATTTATTGTATATCAAAATTATAGATTAGGGATAAAAAATATCACATTTTTGTAACAAAGCCTATAGGGTAAACGTGAAACAGCCGACAGTCTCAGATTTTCCAGAGTATTGTATAATTTTGACCTACATAAATATAAAACAAGTTGAAATAATTTATTCACTCTCAATAAACTTGAATTTGAATATCAATTTATTTAGTTTTAGTTTGAATATAAATTTAGGTTGAATATAAATTAGTCATATTTTGTATTATATTCGGTATATCATAGGTTATGAAAACTCATATTCAGGAATATAAATAATATTACAGGATCTACAATTGACGGGAGAAGTCACTAGATGGGTAGTGACGGGATACGATCACCTTCGCCACTCTTGGATCCTTCTAGCTCTCGACAATGATATGGTCATAATGATTATCCCTAATTAGTTTGACTATCCGAATGTATCAGTAGGTTTGACTATGTGTTTACAAAACTCAGGTCTTATTTATAAACCTACGGAACTATATTTTTTACAAGTTCTATACTAAACTAATGTGTACCAAATTTCAAGTTAAAATATTTAACAAATAAGGAGAAATAAATACATAGGTATATAATACATTGGCAACTGAGAGAGCCGAGCTGTGATTGTGTGGAATGTGACCCAATCACAGCTCACGCATGTGTATAAACTCCCTAAAAATGTCCACTGTAGTATGTTTAGAGGCTGACAAAACTGTATTTCTACGTTACCACACGTCACCACAATACAAATAATCTTCTAATTTACGTGATTTACGCCGAAACGTAAATATTTTTTAACTTTTAAATACAAAAATGTATTTGTTAATTATGTAAGAACAAAGTCAAGAGAGGCTAATAAATTTGACAAGAAAGATATACATGACATGAAAGATATAAAGTATTTTAAAAAAGGACGTGTTTTGAAAAACGTCAAACTCATTAGGGTTAAGAAGGTTGTACTGCCGTAAAAAAATTGGATGAAAAATTTAAGCATCATCTGAAAGCAATGACTTTCCTCAGAGCCTTTGGAGCAGACTGTGCACTGCACACACTGCACAATGTGCACTGCACACACTGAACAATGTGCACTGCACACACTGCACAATGTGCAGTGTGCATGTACCCAATGACAATATGGAAACTTCATTCCACCACCTTCCAGTTTCCTGGCGAGCAGTTGGATAAAATTCTTGCTATCGTATGTGATCAGCTCTAGCCTTCAAACTCTCATTAATAAATGTTCTTTGATATCAGTCACAACAGCATAAAAAAGAATTAGTTCAAGAAAATCACAATGAATTCAAAATAGTGTATCAACCTTTAATTTATTTCCAAATGAAGTCAAATAAATCTAAAGAAAGTTCCTTTTAATTATTTGTTTGAAATCTTGCTTTTATATTTTCTGCGAAACTTCTTAATGGCTACAGAATATAAAATGGAGTAACTTTATGAATTGATTTTTTTTCATTAAAATAAGTGATCGAGGAAATGATATGATAAAATAACATTTCGTTTATGAAAGTTAGAACTTGTAATTAAATTTCCGACATCATATTTAGAATTTACTTCATTTTTTTAATGATATTTTGATAATTGTTTCTTATTCTTCCTCTTTAATTCTCTTCCTGTAATATAGGGTACACAAATTAAAAAAAAAACATTATGTTAAAACTGGCATACAGTTCTTATTTGGAAGATGACTTATAGCTTAGCTTTTATTTAGAATTTTCTATAAAAATTTATACGTTCTTAGATGACTGAACCAACAAAAAAGTATTCAAATAGTACTTTTTCATCTTTATATATATTTTTAATTCTATGCAGTATTACGAATATTTTTCTTTAATTTCTTGTGTTCTATGTACACAAATAATTTGTTCTTGAATTTTATCGGATTTATAACTTTTCTATAGCTAAGTAAAATGAAATAAAAAATTAATAAGTGCACAGGAAATTGAAGTTGCCATTCAATGCGTTTCTATCAACAACAGAAATAATTTTTCACTATTTATAATACATATTTGTGAACACTTTTCACAAAAATGTGAATTTAATTATTAAAATCCATTTGTTTTCCATTACATTTATTTTTATTTCACATTTTCCATTTCGAGATGAATTTTTTTTCTCGAAAACATTCACAATATTTTCCATTCTAAATACATTGTCTTTTAAAGTTATTTTCTTTTCATCTAGAAAATTTTGCAAAAATCGCAAGTTTTGAGTTTCTTCAGAACAACTAGTCCACTTATTTCTAGTTATCTTGTCTGGAAGCACACATATACTTTCTGTTCTAAAGAAAGCTGTTCTCAACTGTATGAATTATTGATGATTATTTTTTAAAGATTGAACAAAAAACTCGGAGAATTTACCGTTATAAAGAAGAAGATTCAATTTTGATAAATTATAAAGAAAATATCTCGTCAATTGATAATAATATAATTTAATATTCAACGTTTGTTATTGATATTAGATAAAATACATTTTTCACTATTCGTACTCTGTTACTTATTATTTGATATTTAATTTTGTATTATTTTTACTATAACATCTGGTTGTCAAAATTTTATAAACCTAATTATCATTGTTTTGATAACAAAAGAGCATATACTATATGTCAATTTAAGTTATTATTGAAATATATTTTGTTTCAAATGTGTTAAATTATACTATAATGTATTTTCAATAACTGTTTTCATATATATCTACGACGTCATTAAATTCTTAGTTTTAAATACAGTTTATTAATATGTAAGTAATAGTTAAGTGTTCGAAAAAAGTTGTTGAAGTGAGAGCTAGAAAATGTTCCCAAAATTAACCATACGGAATATCAATAAATATAAAATGCATTTTTCTTTAAAGCAAAATATTTTCCGTTTATAGCGGAAAAATTTGTTCACAAAATTTTGGATCAAACCAGACAACTATAAATGCTGGATGGAGTCAATGTTCTAACTCAGTCAGAGGAAAATCCGTTAACTTGTTGCACGTGTCCGCTTCAACCTCCAGTTCTTTATGTAAATACAATTTCTTTGTCTTCAATTGCATGGATCAAAATTGTATTAGAAAATAAGTGAGTTATACCCAAATGAAGAGGGAGTCTATTTTAGTTGTTGCGAGCATACATGATCGAATTATTAATTAGATTTTTATCACAAATATCTTTAATTCAAAATATTAATGAAAACATACTTCTTGAATTTAATGGAATACGAGAATGTATTCAAAATGGTTATGAAGATGGCATTAAAAATAGAATTAAAGATTGTATTAAAAAAGGGTATTAAATATGGTATTCAAAATGGTATTTACATGGTATTCAAAATGGTTTTAACATTGTATTCAAAAGGACATTGAAGATGGTATTCAAAATGGTATTAACATGGTATTCAAAAGAACATTGAAGATGGTATTTCTCACATATGTCTAAATTTGTTGACTATTATTTTGTATTCTCTAATAATAACTTCCAATTAGTTCCATTTGTGATTCGATAGACAACATTATTCTTAAGTAAAACATTTCTATTAGACCGATTAGTATATTTCCTATAGATTGTAGGGCGCGCGGTAAATTGGCTTGTGACGAGTTGTCCACCGTCCAGTTACCAGTTAATAGTGGACTCTGTCCTATATCTTCTTGAATCCTGAGTATATAATACTTTATTATAAAATAATTTAAATACACAGTGTATATACATTTTACAGTACACACTATGATACATACTATTTTTCTTTAATTTATTTTACTCTGAGTTGCAGGAAGAGAGTCAAATATTTTCCACTGGGGGAACCAGTTTACTCTATAACAATATAAAGGAAAAAAGAACTCCATGACAGGTTAAAGAAAATTAACCGTTATTTATTTATTCATATTTTATTTAAAGAATATATATTGCAAATAATAGAGATAAGCAGATGATTTTTCGAAAATGTGTCTAGAACCAAAAGCAAATAGAATGCAATTGAATTATAAAAACATTTCTAAGAAATTAAATTCTAAAAAATGATTGCCTAATATTGTTACATTATCCTTGAATCAAAATTTTTTTATATAAATTCTTTGAAAAATAATCTGACATAATGCAAGTAAAAAGAAGGTTAATAATTATAACTCCAATAAACTGAAATATGCGATATTGTTATATATTACAGATGGTAATATAAATATAAATTGTTTTGATCAGTATAAGCAAGTTACCTTATTCAATGCCGTCGAAATATATTTTTGAATAATGATAAAAAAATCTTTTCCGAATAAATTCAATTTACCGTGTACGGATACTACTTCCACGGACAATTTGTCCACGCAAAAGTTTATTTTGTTTTACATATAATTTGTATATATTTTATATTATATATTATTTATTTATATTATGAGATATAAAAGAAGAAAACTCCCTCTGTTGATGGTGATTAGAAATTCATTGTATTCGCCATAATTCTTTTTTGCTATCTCCTGCTCCTACTGGAAGGGGACAGTTAAATAATCAAACTGAATACTTTTTTAATGAAATACAGTCAGGCCTCGCATCTATCGCACCCAAGTCTAGTAAAATCTGCAATAATAGCAAGGTAAGTCTCGAAGTTATTACAGTACATAAAAATTTAAAATGGAGACGTTTCTGATGTGTATATTCACAATAACTACAATCTTTGACCACAATTTTTTTAAATTAATTCTTTACGCAATAAAATTCAAATCTTTACGCAATGATATTTAGGAAACCAGCGGCTCAAATTATATGATTTTTTTTGTCAGTTAATAGCTTTTATCATATTAATGTACAAGGCAAAATTTTATTTACCAAAGATTGATGGAAATAGTGTTATTATATTGAATGAATTCGGTTTGTGGAGCTTAAACTCCTCAGTCAGTCTTTTAAGGGTTACATGTTTTGGCCTTTCTTCACTTTGTTCCTAAATAAATATCAAATCTATTTTTGTATTTAAAAGTTGAAAGATATTCACGTATCGGCATAAATTAACCTAATCACGTAAATTATGGAATTAATTATTGTACTGTGGTGACGTGTGGCAACGCAGAAATACAGTTTGGTTAGCCACCTATTACGAATTTGTCCACATTTTCATTGAGTACAGACACATGCGCGAGCTGTGAGTGAGTTACACTCCACCCAATCACAGCTCTGCTCTCTCAGTTGCCAATGTCTTACATACCTATTTAATTATTTCTGCCTATATGTTCACTATTTTTTCTTGAAATTTGGTACACTATAGTTTAGTAATATACTAACAGCTTGTAAAAATACTGTACCGTAGGTTTATAAATAACAGATGTGTTTTTAACACATACTCAAACCTCCCCGTAATTTCTGATACTCAAACTCATTAGGGTTAACATTTCATATTTCTCATGGATTTAATGGAAATCTGATTCAACTCTCATGCGTCACGTCAATTTATGGAATTTTGAATTGAAATTATGATATTATTGTTTTTTTTAACCAACATATTTCATGAACCAATTACGAGAAAACTTCCAAGGTTTTCCAGGTGAATTTTTTCCTCGAGGAATTTTTTTTCTGTCGGGGGATATTTCTCCAGTGGAATTTTTGGACCGCTAACCTAACTTTTTTCATTTTTTGAAGTTAACATTTTGTCACTATAGAACCAGGCAGCGGGGAAAGGAGAACCCCCATTCCCAAGCTGGAACCACTAACCGGCTAGACCGCTGTTACTGTACTATTTTTGTATCTATATATTTTTTACATTTTTCTTTGTTTCGAAACTCTTTCCGAACACCCTAGTTCTTGTATGAAACTACTCTAACAGATCTGTCCCATACATATTAGAATGTTTCTTCTAATTTTGGAACAAATATACCATAGAATTCCTCTAGACTTCATATAGTAGGAAATTGTAACTTTACTTGCAGTTAATATATGGTTTTGTTTCTAATTAAAATCCATCTTAACTTTCAGTTCTTTCATCACAATTGAACACAATCATGAGGTTGGTGTGGCTCTTCATCGTTGTTATGGTGAGTGTTCTTTGCGTCAGCACAGAAAGTAAGAACATCAACCTAAAGTTCAGAAGAATTATGGGATCCAAACTACTGACATTAGAGAAAAAAATAGAGGAGAGGAATCTTCGTGAGGAAGAACAGAAGGTTCTCGAAGCCAAGAAAATAGCAGAGGTAATTGTAATTTGATAAACTTTATGACTAGATCATCATTCTTATTATAGCAAGAAGGATATTCTTTCACTGCAGGCTAATAAAAAAAGTGTCTCTATTTTCAGAGAGGGCCACTGCAAAAATTTCTAGGCTTGAACTCTCTATTCGAAAACAGAAAAGCATTCTTAGAGAGTCGTGGAAGAAAAGAAGATATAGGTGGAAAAGTTAAAATAGGAGAAAGAAAATATGGAGAAGAGAAAGGTGGGGGAGAAAAAGATGGAAAATATCAAAATCGTAGAATTCAAGGTGGAGGAGACCAAAGTAAAGAAGGTCAAGATGGAAGAGATGGTGGAGGTCAAGGTGTGGATAATCAAGAAGGAGGAAGTGTAAATGGAGGAGATCAAATAAAAAGAGGACAGATAAGAAAAGGTCAAATAAGAAGAGGTGGGGGAAGTGGAGTGGGTGGAAGAAACAGAAGAGGTGAAAGTGGAGAAATTGATGGTATAAATGGGTTTTTACGTAAGCACGATAAAGAGAGTCACGGAGGAAGATATCAAGTTGAAGGAGGAGGTAAAGATGATGGAGATGGAGTGTGTCTAGATGGAGGATGTAAAGTTAGAAGAGATGGAAGAAAAACTGTAGAGAAAGGAGAGAAAGGGAAAGGAGAGAAAGGTAAAGGAGAGAAAGGTAAAGGAGAGAAAGGAAAAGGAGAGAAAGGTAAAGGAGAGAAAGGTAAAGGAGAGAAAGGTAAAGGAGAGGAAGGTAAAGGAGAGAAAGGCAAAGGAGAGAAAGGTAAAGGAGAGAAAGGTAAAGGAGAGAAAGGTAAAGGAGAGAAAGGTAAAGGAGAGAAAGGCAAAGGAGAGAAAGGTAAAGGAGAGAAAGGTAAAGGAGAGAAAGGTAAAGGAGAGAAAGGAAAAGGAGAGAAAGGCAAAGGAGACAAAGGACAAAAAGGTGATAAAGGAGAAAAAGGAGATAAGGGAATGAAAGGAGATAAAGGATTGAAAGGAGTTGAAGGAGATAAAGGAATGAAAGGAGATGAAGGAGATAAAGGAATGAAAGGAAATAAAGGAGACGTGGGACCTACGGGTAAAGGAGAAAAAGGACAAAAAGGAGATAAAGGAATGAAAGGAGATAAAGGAGACGTGGGACCTACGGGTAAAGGAGAAAAAGGAGATAAAGGAATGAAAGGAGGTAAAGGAATGAAAGGAGATGAAGGAGACGTGGGACCTGCGGGTAAAGGAGAAAAAGGAGATAAAGGAATAAAAGGAGATAAAGGAGATAAAGGAATTAAAGGAGATGAAGGAGACGTGGGACCTGCGAGTAAAGGAGCAAAAGGAGATAAAGGAATGAAAGGAGATAAAGGAGATAAAGGAATGAAAGGAGATGAAGGAGACGTGGGACCTGCAAGTAAAGGAGAAGAAGGAGAAAAAGGAGATAAAGGAATGAAAGGAGATAAAGGAGATAAAGGAATAAAAGGAGATGAAGGAGACGTGGGACCTGCAAGTAAAGGAGAAGAAGGAGAAAAAGGAGATAAAGGAATGAAAGGAGGTAAAGGAGATAAAGGAATGAAAGGAGATGAAGGAGACGTGGGACCTGCGGGTAAAGGAGAAAAAGGAGAAAAAGGAGATAAAGGAATTAAAGGAAAGGACGGAAAAAATGGAAAAAATGGAGAAAAAGGAATGAAAGGAGAAAAAGGAAAAGATGGAAAAGATGGCAAAAAAGGAATGAAAGGAGATAAAGGAAATAAAGGAAAAGATGGAAAAAATGGAAAAAATGGAAAAAATGGAAAGAAAGGAATGAAAGGACAAAAAGGAAAAGATGGAAAAGACGGAAAAGATGGAAAAGATGGAAAAAAAGGAATGAAAGGAGAAAAAGGAAAAGATGGAAAAGATGGAAAAGATGGCAAAAAAGGAAAAAAAGGAGACAAAGGAATGAAAGGAAAAGATGGAAAAGATGGAAAAGATGGGAAAGATGGAAAGAAAGGAGAAAAAGGAAATAAAGGAGATGTAGGAATTAAAGGAGACGTGGGACCAATGGGACATAAGGGACCTATGGGACCAATGGGACCAATGGGGAAAAAGGGAGACGAAGGAGAAAAAGGAGAGAAAGGAAATATGGGACCAATGGGACTAATGGGACCAATAGGACAAATGGGACCTATGGGACTAACGGGACCTATGGGACAGATGGGACCTATGGGACAAATGGGACCTATGGGACAAATCGGACCTATGGGATTTATGGGGAAAAAAGGAGAGAAAGGAGATGAAGGAAAAAAAGGTGATAGAGGTCGTCAAGGAGTTAAGGGAGAGAAAGGTGTAGGAGAAAAAGGAGAAAAAGGAAAAGATGGAAAAGATGGAAAAAAAGGAATGAAAGGAGATCGAGGTCGTCCAGGAGTTAATGCAGAGAAAGGTGGAGGAGGTGATGGTGGAAGTCATAAAATATATTTTTCTATACTTAATCACGGTGGAGGAGGTTATGGTGGAGGAGGTTACGGTGGTGGAGGACATGGTGGAGTAGCTCACGGTGGAGGAGGACATGGTGAAGGAGGCTACGGAACAGGTTACGGAAAAGGTGGTTATAAGGGAGAACATGGTGGTGTAGGTCACGGTGGAGGACATGTTGGTGGAGGTCACGGTGGAGGATATGGTGGTGGAGGATATGGTGGGGGAGGTCATGATGGAGGACATATTGGAGGAGGACATGGCAGTGGAGGTCACGGAGGAGGACATGGTTGGGGAGGGCACGGTGGTGGAGGTCACGGTGGAGGACATAGTTGGGGAGGACATGGTGGTGGTGGAGGACTTGGTGGAGGAGGTCTTGGAGGAGGGGGTCATATTGGTGGTGGTCTTGGTGGAGCAGGTCCTGTAAAGGGTGGAAACAAAGGGGGAGTTACCGGTGTCCTGCAAGAAATTGATGATAAAGTACTTGCTGTCGCAACGGTTGTTCTTTCAGGCGCTGCGGCACTATTGGCTACTACTGGTCCTCTTTCTCTTGGGCTCGCTGCCGGTAAGTTGATGAATTAATGCAATTTATTTTTACGGTTTATTTTATTTCAATTAATGATCAATTCATTTTTTTTCAGGTTACCTGTATACCGGAAGGCAAAATGGATTTTCTGGTAGATCATTAAAACCTGAACAAATGGATAACGAAACGCCATCAATTGATATGCCTCTTCCAACCTATTTACCACCTAGTTCCAACGGTAAAGGGAAATTCAAAGAGAAGTTTAACGTTAGAAAGTAGGGCACTACGAATAATAGACAAAAACACAGACTAAAGACTCTCTCCATTTGATATTTTTATTCAATAATTTATAATGTTTTATTACTTAAAGAGGAAAACTACAAGTGTATGTTGCATAATATAAATATGTCATTCAATGAATTATTGATTAAGTAGTACACTTTATATGTATTCAGATTTCATTTTAAAGTATACTAATATGTGTTTACACTGTTTCTATTACACTAGGCCGATGTTTTTGATTATATTCAGAGTATATTTATTCTAATAGGTGAAATAATTCATTATTTCAAAATCTAGAACATCTTAAGATAATCATGTTATTACTAGAGTGCCAAATTGTAAAAAGTTTATCTGATCCCGACTGTCAGGGTGTTCTTGTTTCGTTTAAAAGTGGTATTAAATCTACAGATTTTGTTGATTACTTTTGAGGGGGTCAGCCTAGTATTCAGAATTTTTTTTCATTATTTAATCAATTGGTTTCAAACTTTATATAACTTTGGAAAATATAGACATTTTTCCCGCGTTACTTTTTCAATTTCGGCATTAATTCTTGTGAAAATGGAAACTTATTTTATTTAATTTTATTTTTTTAAATCCAAAAAGAATAGAGGTCTATAAAATTATAGGCTAAGATAAAGAATCATTGTTTTAGAATCATTGTAACATTCTCACAAACTTACGAAAATATCTTTTCTATTTACCTTCACGTTTTCGTGTGATGAGCTATATTTGATCAATCAACGAAAATTTTATAAAAATTTAATATTCGATTTTGAACTGTGATAAAAACAAGAATTCATAAAAATAGAAATATGATTCTCGTATCCTTGTTAGAAATCGTTCAAAGATTAGAAAACTGTCTTTACTTTTCTAGTAGCAAGTAAACTCATCGACTCGTTGCCAATGAGTCATTGTAGCGAAATAAGTCATTAGCCAAATACGTAAACACGTAAATAATAGCCAAAAAAAATATACTACTTCTCGCCCCTCCAAAAAATTGGTACAGGAAGGCCAAATATTTGAAAACTCATTTTCAGCAAAAAATATTATTTTTATATAATATTCACCAAATTTGATGAGTTGACCCTCTTAAATTGTTGCATTATATATATATATATTATTTATTTATTTATTTATTCATTTATTTATTATTGTTTATATCCATTCCTCCCTCTTCCTACTATTGTTCTAAGAGTATACACTGCAGTTCCATAATAAAAACAATCACAGTGTCCTAAAGTATACTGGTATATTATGAATAATCACATTTTTTGTCTATAAGGTTAAAATTTCAAATGACTTTATTCACCTATACATATTGTCCAAATGGCCCAGGATTATAACTGTGTTATTTTTTTCACATATATCCATTATATTTAATCAATTAGATCACCCCTGTACACTATTGTCATCGTACTGTAGCTTTAAAAGTCGGCATCATTTTCCGAGACTCTTTTACTGATATTAATACAACTAATTGATTAACCAATGGGACACTTTTTTAATTTTATAAAATGAAATATAATGTTTAATAATATATGATCAAATCCATCCTTGTGAATAGGTAAAATGCCATACAGGTTCATATTGTAGATATAATATAGTTCTTTGATCCTACATATATATCAACTTGTTTTATTATGACGGTATTTATAAATTTAATTGTTCAGATCTAAGTTTTGTCGTTTTTCCATTATTTGTGCATTACATCAATTGTTCTGTACCTGTTAAACAAATAATGAACTTACACGTAGATTTTGAGTTATCATTTTATACCTACTTTGTGATAAAGCTCAGAATAATAAATATTGTAAGAGATAATAAAGAAATAAAGGATATAAAGGAAAAGGTAGGAGATAAAGGCGATGAAGGAGATAAAGGTAAAGTAGATGAAGAAAGTAGGAAAAAGGAAATATAAGAGTAGGTCACTATGAAGAACAAAGTTTTTTGGCAAGACATTTTTTTTTTGTAGTTGTTGACAGACATGGCAGAGATTTTTGTAAAAGAAAGAGACGTTCTATAATATATTATTGAGTTATAAAAGATCTATGAATTTATTCGAAAATCAAAGCTAATAGAATTTGAAAAATATTTTATAAAGAGTGTTTACCAACAACAATTATTTTTTCAATTACAACTTCTAAAATCAACTTGTTTGAAATTAGCACAACACTGCGGATATTTTTCTTTCGAACATTATTTGGACTTGACTCTAACACATAGTTGGGAACCAGCATTGGGACAACCTTGAATTTCGTAATGGTTGGGCCAATATTGATACGCAAGATTTGAACAGAGAAGTTAACCCTAATGAGTTTGACTATTAGAATGTACGGGAAGATTCGACTATGTTATTAAAAAACTCATGTGTTAGTTATAATCCTACGGTACTGTATTTTTCACAAGTAGCTAGTATATATACAATAATCTAATGTGTACCAATTTACAAGTAAAAATATTAAACATATAAGAAAAATATATACATGGGGTATATAAGACATCAGCAATTGAGAGAGCAGAGCTGTGATTGGGTGGAGTGTGACCCAATCAAAGCTCGCGCATCTGTGTGTAGTGTACACTCTATGAAAAATTGGACTGATGTGTGCTTAGAGGCTATCCAAACTGTATTTATACGTTGCCACACGTCACCACAGTACAATTATTAATCTCCTAATTTACGTGACTTTCGCTGATTTACGCCGACAAGTAAATATATTTTACTTTTTAAATATAAAATAAATTTGGTATTTAAGAAGGAACAAAGCCAAGGAAAGCCAGTAAATTTAAAGGAATGCAATGAAAGATATAAAGTAATTAAAAAAGGTTGTGCTTAGAAAATACACGTGAAACTCATTACGGTTAGTAGTAAATATATTGTCTCAGGTTATCTCAAGTAATTCTAGATCTGTTCGATATATTTGTTATTAATGCAATGGTCGAAGTGAATTGAAAATATCATAAAAAAACAGCGAATAGAACCTATAAAAGGGACTAGCTATGCTCTTATTAGTAAATGGAGTAAACTCTGTGTTTAGAGATGCACTAAAATCACAGAGAATATCATCACCGGATGATTACTTCATATCAATTAATAATATATACACTTCAATATCTCGTAAAAATATTAAGGGTTGAAATGAAAATAATAAATGCCAAGGAAAAACGTTTGTTTAAATAATTTAATCAAACACATTGATCTTGGCTATTTTATTTGTTATTACAAATAATTTATTTATTATATAATAAAGCTTACCTTAAGTATATAAAATATTATGATGGAAAAAGGAAATTAGAACTACAACAGTTCATCATTCTGTAATCAGTACCAGACTACGTAGACTTGTACAACGTTTTCTTCTCTCCAGATGAGTTTTACCAGCCGGTTTGTCCAGGATGTAAATGGTGGAGACTGTTCACTAAGATTTTTCCAGTCATTCATGATAACACTCTAATAGTAGTAAGAACTTTAGCAGGATGCGAATGTCTGTTCTATCGCTCACATCACATTAGCGCGTTTTTATTGAAGTACGAAAGTACTTAATAGAACTATATATTGATTAATGGAATTATTTCAGATTGATTCATCCCTTTTATACCATCTAGCTGTTTACAGAATTTGGTAAATTCCTAGAATTAAGGTCGTTATCGGACTTAATTAGGATGATGACATATAGTCGTCATCCTAGTTAAGTTCGATATCGAACTTAACTAAGATGGTGACATTCATTTCACATTTATAGAATATAACTATTCATGTTTCTACTCTTTTCATTATTATAAAATATTATTATACTATCATTTTCATATAACTATAAAATTGTTAAAGAAAAATAATTAAATAATGTTGTAACTATGATACTATGGAAAACAATTACTAACTCATTTACTAATTAAGGATTTATCCCTTTATTAACAAAAAATTCTTTTAGTTTACGACTAAGTAAATATAAACATTTATTGATGTTTTTTCATTATTTAAATTATAAATATTTCCCATATTAATTATATGTATTTATCATAATAATTATAAATATTTGTCATATTAATTATATATATTTATCATATTAATTATAAATATTTATCATATTAATTATATATATTTATCATACTAATTATAAATATTTATCATTCCAATTATAAATTCCACTCTCTGTCTCTTTCGGCTGGGAAAACAAAGATTTTATGGTACCATCCTAGTTAAGATTGATTTAAAACTTAAATGGGAGTTTACCCATAACTCTAATTAAAGAATTTATATAAAAAGATTAAAGCGTTAATAATAAAAGATGTACTTAACTAAATTCAATTAATTATTATGTACGTATTTTTCTAAAATGTACTTAGTACTTAATTACATTTCAAGTAATTAATGCCCAGCTCTGCTGATGTATAAAAGAATACTACTACCATATAAAAAATCTAATATATATATTATATTTTATTATGAGGTTATCTAAACTCAACGTTGAAGGTTTTATCAGGTTTCAAGCTTTCGAATAGAAAGATTTCTATTCATCATCAGGAGAAAGGTGGAAAACCTTGACCTGACAATGAATTTTATCACCAATGGTTGTATGTTGGATACCGTCTTTCTATTTCAGCTATCTATCTTTTAGTTTATTATTATTAATGAATCTATTAAAAATCGAAATGTGAAATCAAATTTGAAAATTTGATATTACATGTAGCTACTGTTGACAACATTCATTCTCTAGAAGAATTCTACTTTCTTTAAATTTGT